>CM076579.1:368654818-368887406 GCA_034641835.2 Pinus albicaulis
TAAAATATTATATTATATTATATTATATTATTTAAAAAAAAATAGTCAAGTTTTATTAGTATAATTAGTTGAAAATAGGTCTGGTTAGTAAAGCCGTCTAGATTAAATTTTAGGAGTAATTGTGCTGGTGAAAAGACATAAGATTAAATTTCAAGAATAACTGTGCCAGTGAGAAGGAGTGAGAAGACATAGATGCAATCCCTAAATGAGTTTAATAAATTAAATATCCTTTAAATATCCTCAAAATAAACATCTTGACTATATATTAAATGGTCAATTATAATAGAAACGTTATATCAATTGTAACCTTTCGAAATGAAATTTAATTTGGGTAAGACTCTCATACAAATATACGATCCTAAAAAGTCAAGCCGCGTGAAGTTCTTCTTCGTCACATGATAAATTGCACTTTCGTAAAGAATTAAAAATGAAGGATTCGTTAATATCTCGACATTGATGCGATGCTTTGAAAAGAAATGGTGCCCGCTGCAGATTCGGCGAGCCTTATATATCGGCCCATAAATGCACTGAGAGAGAGAAAATGGCCACCGTTAGATTAAAGTAATAAATGATTCTACGGTGGCCATTTCGTCTCGCGAGTCTTAAATATCGGCCCATAAATGCATTGAGAGAGAAAATGGCCACCGTTAGATTAAAGTAATAAATGATCTTACCGTGGCCATTTCGTCTCTCGATGCATTTATGGGCCATAGACTAAGATATAAAGGTCACCTGCAGATTCACACTAGAATTTATAGATGTCAGATAAATATCACACAAACCACCCAACAATGTAATTGTAATTTGACGTTCGACAGAGACTTTTTTTCTTTTTCTTTTCTTTTTTTTTTGTTCTCTTCGGTATTTGATAGTGAATAAAATTTTCAAACGTTAAGGTGAATAAATATCACTCAAACAAGTGACGTGGAATTTAATTTTTCATAGAATGTTTATGTTTTTTTAACATATTGATAGTTAATAAAATTTTGAAAAGTTACTCAGTCTCATAATTTAAATTACTGGTCATGATTTTCAATGGCCGCAGGTTAGAGGTGGAGGAAGTGTTTAATAATATTGGTAAAGGCAAAAGGACATTGTCAAAAGGTAATGCTCTGCACTTTTATTAATAAATCTTGATTAAACAAATAGTTTTATAATGGGTAAGTTGGAGGATGCTTAATTTCAAATTTTGTTATATAAGTGTAATTGATTCTTTTCTTATTATATATACTTTTTGAAATTTAACACAAAAAGTTATTATTTATGTTAATTCTATTAATAAATCTTTTTTTTTTGCACTTGTTATTTTATTTTTAGTGTATATATAGTTTTTTTTGTGAATTTATATTGGTATTACTTCCAAATATCAAAGTTTTTTTATACAACTTGTAGTTGGACATTGCTTTCCATGAGTCATTGTAGGCAGTCTCAATTTGCCACAACGAAACCAGATATATTGAACACCTAAAAATAAGAGAGTATAACCAAAATAATAACATCTGGAGTACATATTAACTACTAATTTGCAAGTAAAAGAACTATTGGAAAACGGAACAAGAGATCAATTGTTCAAGGAAGTCAGTGGAGATGGATCTTGGGTGGTGGAACTTGGAGGAACTAAAGGCTTTGACTCACACTGGAGGTGGCTCTCTAGGCAGGCATGCCGAGCATCCAAACTCTTTACGCATGATTGATGGTACTATTGAAGACATTTTATATCATTCAAAGCAGAGATAATGTCTTCTCACTCCCTATGCTTCTCCTTTAGGACCCTCCTAAGAAGGGTTTTCATCTACCAATATAGGGAGATGGAGTTTAGGCATTATTTTTGTCTTATCCTGTTGTGACCACGGTTAAGAACCCAATGGAATACTTGTTGAGAATTTGGTAGGGCGTAGTTTAATACAATTCTATACTTGATAATTACTTGTGAACTTATTTCTCTTACGTAGATATTCTCTCCATTGGCTTATTAGGTCTTTCATCAAGTCAATTATCATAACACAAAAGACACAAGATTTTGGCTCTTCAAGCCAGGGCCAAAACCTCTCCCTATTGGAGAGGAAAACTCGAAATTAATTCTTCTTATCTATCTTTAATTGACAAGTACCATGACCATGACATAGACTCTTGACACCAATATGCCTCCAAGACCCTTGTCATTGCTCTTCTCGGCTTCTCATGTTGATCCCTTCTTTCTGCACTGCATTGCACCAGCACTAGGAAACTCGGTTCCTATCTCTAAATAGTGAACTCCTTCGTTGCATTCATTTGATATAACCACGACCTCCTAGAGACCTCTCCTCGACCTTCTACACTTGATGCCCAAAACCAAGAACTTCTTTATGTAACAATCCTCCTTCACACTCTAAGTGTAGTCGTCCTTTTTCTGGTGTATCCGAGATGTGGTGATCCAAATCTGAGACCTCATTTGCTTCTCCTTAGTATTCCCTACAATCTTCCTTTATTTGCTGCAAAGTCACCCTTATCCGCACTGTACAGTAGTCATGTTTCTTACTGTGGTAGCCCTCGGCCTACATGAAATCTGTGGAGTAGTAACAAACCCTTAAACAAAAATGATAACTCACATTCTTCCTTGCTGATATCTCTTCCCTTCTCGCACTGGTCTTCGCACTAATTGCAGTCTTTTCTTTCGCATATTTATCACAAAACTTGACCAAAATTGTTGTGTCTAAATGAGGCAGCAATCCCTCTATATATAGGGACTGTCTCTAGCTTTTAGGCTGACATGAAGGTAGGTGTGTAGGCCGACTTCTCCAATATTGTAGGCCGGCTTTTTCAAGGAGATATTTTCATCATATTTGAGCCGACTTTGTGGGGCATATTGGCAAGGTATTGGAGCATACAAATACATCAATAATATTACTTTACAAGTGTAACAACAATTCATATACATGACTCTAAATTATACATTTATGATAAGTTGAAAAATCCCTAAAGACATCAAGAAGAATTCTTTGACCTATAATACAAACTTCCTTTCTCATGAAACCCATGAGGCAAGAATTTACAAAATACATTTTATTATCTGTCTTCTTCATTACATAAATTCATAATTACTTAGTCATTATGAAGACCCAACCTAGTTACACTTTCCAACACTCCATCTTAACTATGGAGGTATTCATAATGGTACATGGTCACTCTAAATCTCAACAATCTCATAAGAATAATTTTGATTGGTAATCCATATGTTATAGCATCATATTATCCAGCATTGTCACATAGCAAGGCCTTGACTAACATCTCCATCTCTCCATGATATCTTGAGCTACAATGTTGGTGATACCAATGACTATAGACACCAGTTTTATTGTCTCCAAGGTACATTCTCCACCCGGGTGTTCACCGAGTCTGACCTCATAGGACTATTCTTAATTCTCAAAGAATATCCATCCTTTCATGACTATTATTTTCATGAATTCCTTAATACAACTCATAGAGTATCGAATGGTAGATAATTACCCAATCCTACATTATGTCTTCTAGAATGATGTTTATATCTCTCCCTCTCAACTAGGGAGAATCCATTCATCATGTGTCTACATTCCTATTCATGGCCTTCACTAAGATTTACGGTTATTATTCCTCATTTAGTGCGTGACACATGAGATATAAAAACACAATTGTCATTCCCTCTTAACCAGGGACATACAAAAACAATGATGAAAAAAATCCAGTTTCTCATGAAGTACTTCTTTTGTTGACGTCATGAATTGAGGAGCCTTCAATTTTGGGATCTCTTCTTGTGGAACAGATCATCCATCACTTTCATCCAAGAGCCATGTCTTCTATCATAAACTGATCCATCAATATTCTCATCTACTCTAGCTTCATGTTATGCTCTCTCTTTCGAACCACATATCTTCCAAGGATCTTTCATCCTGCCATATGGTTATCAATTTGTGGAAGTCATCTACTTCCATTTGGTAGCCCCGCATAAGCTCATCAAATGTTATTATATTATAACTATGAATACTTTAAATCAAACCTAGAAAATAAACAACTTGAATATATATTAAATGGTCAATTATAATAGAAAAGTTATATCAATTGTAACCTTTCGAAATGAAATTTAATTTGGGTAAGACTCTCATACAAATATACGATCCTAAAAAGTCAAGCCGCGTGAAGAAATTGGTCCAATCGAACCGAAAGTTGCCATAATTTCACATCATTGGCTGCAACTCTCACCTCCTATATAATTAAATATAAAGAAGCGTACGCAAATTGGTCATCTCAAACAGGAAGTTCTTCTTCGTCACATGATAAAATTGCACTTTCGTAAAGAATTAAAAATGAAGTAACGTACAGACGGAGGATTCGTTAATATCTCGACATTGATGCGATGCTTTGAAAAGAAATGGTGCCCGCTGCAGATTCACACTAGAATTTATAGATGTCAGATAAATATCACACAAACCACCCAACAATGAATTGTAATTTGACGTTCGACAGAGACCCTTTTTTTTTTTTTTTGTTCTCTTGGGTATTTGATAGTGAATAAAATTTTCAAACGTCAAGGTGAATAAATATCACTCAAACAAGTCACGTGGAATTTAATTTTTCATGGAATGTTTATGTTTTTTTAACATATTGATAGTTAATAAATTTTTGAAACGTTAATCCGTCTCATAATTTAAATTACTGGTCATGATTTTCAATGGCCGCAGGTTAAAGGTAGAGGAAGTGTTTAATAATATTGGTAAAGGCAAAAGGACATTGTCAAAAGGTAATGCTCTGCACTTTTATTAATAAATCTTGATTAAACAAATAGTTTTATAATGGGTAAGTGGGAGGATGCTTAATTTCATATTTTGTTTTATAAGCGTAATTGATTCTTTTCTTATTATATATATTTTTTAAATTTAACACAAAAAGTTATTATTCATGTTAATTCTATTAATAAAAAAAAAAAAAATTGGCACTCATTCTTTATTGTTATTTTATTTTAAGTGTATATATAGTTTTTTTTTGTGAATTTATATTGGTATTATTTTAAAATATCAAAGTTTTTTTTGTATACAACTTGTAGTTGGACACTATTTCCGGTGAGTCACTCTAGGCAGTCTTAATCTGCCACAACGAAACCAGATATATTGAACACCTACAAATAAGAGAGTATAACCAAAATAATATCATCTAGAGTAAATAGACAATCATATTAACTACTAATTTGCAAGTAAAAGAACTATTGGAAAATGGAACAAGAGATCAATTGTTCAAGGAAGTCACTAGAGATGGATCTTTGGTGGTGGAACCTCGAGGAGCTAAAGGCTTTGACTCACACTGGAGGTGGCTTTCTAGGTAGGCATGCCGAGCATCCAGACTCTTTAGGCATCATTGATGGTACTATTGAAGACATTTTATATCATTCAAAGCAGAGATAATGTCTTTTCACTCCCTATGCTTCTCCTTTAGGACCCTCCTAAGAAGGGTTTTCATCTGCCAATGTAGGGGGATGGAGTTTAGGCATTATTTTTGTCTTATCCTATTGTGACCACGATCAAGAACCCAATGGCATACTTGTTGAGAATTTGGTAAGGCGTAGTTTAATTCAATTCTATACTTGATAATTACTTGTGAACTTATTTCTCTTACGTAGATATTCTCTTCATTAGCTTATTAGGTCTTTCATCAAGTCAATTATCATAACACAAAAGACACAAGATTTTGGCTCTTCAAGCCAAGGCCAAAACCTCTCCCTATTAGAGAGGAAAACTCAAAATTAATTCTTCTTATCTATCTTTAATTGACAAGTACCATGACCATGACATAGACTCTTGACACCAGTATGCCTCCAGGACCCTTTCCATTGCTCTTCTCGGCTTCTCATCTTGATCCCTTCTTTCTGCACTGCACTGCACCAACACTAGGAAACCCGGTTCCTATCTCTAAATAGTGAACTCCTTCGTTGCATTCATTTGATATAACCACGACCTCCTAGAGACCTCTCCTCGGCCTTCTACACTTGATGCCCAAAACCAAGAACTTCTTTATGTAACAATCCTCCTTCACACTCTAAGTGTACTCGTCCTTTTTCTGGTGTATCCGAGATGTGGTGATCCAAATCTGAGACCTCATTTTCTTCTCCTTAGTATTCCCTACAATCTTCCTTTCTTTGTTGCCAAGTCACCCTTATCCGCACTGTATAGTAGTCATGTTTCTTACTGTGGTAGCCCTCGGCCTACTTGAAATATGCGAAGTAGTAACAAACCCTTAAACAAAAATGATAACTCGCATTCTTCCTTGCTGAGATCTCTTCCCTTCTCACACTAGTCTTCGCACTAATTGCAGTCTTTTCCTTTGCATCTTTATCACAGAACTTGACCGAAATTGTTGTGTCCAAATGAGGCCGCAATCCCTCTATATATAGGGACCGCCTATAGCTTTTAGGTCGACATGAAGGTAGGTGTGTAGGCCGACTTCTGCAAGATTGTAGGCCGACTTTTTCAAGGAGATCTTTTCTTTATATTTGAGCCGACTTTGTGAGGCATATTGACAAGGTCTTGGAGCATACAAATATATCAATAGTTTTCCTTTACACGTGTAACAACACTTCATATACATGCCTCTAAATTATACATTTATGATAAGATGGAAAATCACAAAAGCCATCAAGAAGAATTCTTTGACCTATAATACAAACTTCCTTTGTCATGAAACCCATGACACAAGAATTTACAAAACACATTTTATTATCTGCCTTCTTCATTACATAAATTAATAATTACTTAGTCATTATGAAGACCGAACCGAGTTACAAATTCCAACACTCCATCTTAACTACAGAGGTATTCATAATGGTACATGGTCACTCTAAATCTGAATAATCTCATAAGAAGAATTTTGATTGGTAATCCATCTGTTATAGCATCATATTATCTAGCATTGTCACATAGCAAGGCCTTGACTAAAATCTCCATCTCTCCTGATATATTGAGCGACAATGTTGGTGATACCAATGACTATAGACACCATCGTTATTGTCTCCAAGGTACATACTACACTAGGGTGTTCACCGAGTATGACCTCATAAGACTATTCTTAATTCTCAAAGAATACTCATCCTTTCATGACTGCTTTTTTCATGGATTCCTTAATACATCTCACAGAGTATCAGATGGCAGATAATTACCCAATCCCACATTATGTCTTCCAGAATGATGTGTATATCTCTCCCTCTCAACTAGGGAGAATCCATTCATCATGTGTCTACATTCCTATTCATGGCCTTCACTAAGACTTGCGGCTATTAGTCCTCATTTTGTGCGTGACACATGAGATAGAAAAACACAATTGTCACATGAGATAGAAAAACACAATTGCACCTATCTCCCTCTTAACCAGGGACCTACAACAACAATGATGATAAATTTCACTTGCGTAAAGAATTAAAAATGAAGTAACGTACAGATGGAGGATTCGTTAATATCTCGACATTGATGCGATGCTTTGAAAAGAAATGGTGCTCGCTGCAGATTCACAATAGAATTTATAGATGTGGGATAAATATCACACAAACCACCCAACAATGTAATTGTAATTTGACGTTTGACAGAGACCTTTTTTTTTTTTTTGGTTCTCTTGGGTATTTGATAGTGAATAAAATTTTCAAACGTCAAACTGAATAAATATCACTCAAACAAGTCACGTGGAATTTAATTTTTCATAGAATGTATCTATTTTCTTTTAACATATTGATAGTTAATAAATTTTTGAAACGTTAATCAAACTCATAATTTAAATTACTGGTCATGATTTTCAATGGCCGCAGGTTATAGGTAGAGGAATTGTTTAATAATATTGGTAAAGGTATGTCACAGTTGTTTGCAAAAGGACATTGTCAAAAGGTAATGCTCTGCACTTTTATTAATAAATCTTGATTAAACAAATAGTTTTATAATGGGTAAGTAGGAGGATGCTTAATTTCATATTTTGTTTCATAATTGTAATTGAATATTTTCTTATTATATATATTTTTTGAAATCTAACACAGAAAGTTATTATTTATGTTAATTTCACTAATAAATTTATTTTTTTGCATTTATTCTTCATTGTTATTTTATTTCAAGTGTATACATAGTTTTTTTCTGTGAATTTATATTGGTATTACTTTAAAATATCAAAGTTCTTTGTATACAACTTGTAGTTGGACATTGTTTTTCCTGAGGTGGAGGGAGTCTCAAACTGCCACAACGAAACCAGATATATTAAATACCTACAAATAAGAGAGTATAACCAAAATAATATCAGCTAGAGTAAATAGACAATCATATTAGCTACTAATTTGCAAGTAAAAGATCTATTGGAAAACAAAACAAGAGATCAATTGTTCAAGGAAGTCACTAGAGATGGATCTTGGGTGGTGGAACTTGGAGGAACTAAAGGCTTTGACTCACACTGGAGGTGGCTCTCTAGGAAAGCAAGCCGAGCATCCAAATCTTTAGGCATGATTGATGGTACTATTGAACACGTTTTATATCATTCAAAGCATAGATAATGTCTTTTCACTCCCTGTGCTTCTCCTTTAGGACACTCCTAAGGAGGGTTTTCATCTCTCAATGTAGGGAAATGGAGTTTAGGCATTGTTTTTGTCTTAGCCTATTGTGACCATGGTCAAGAACCAAACGACCTACCTGTTGAGAATTTGGTAGGGTGTAGTTTAATTCAATTCTCTACTTGATAATTGATTGTGAACTTATCTCTCTTACTTAGATCTTCTCTTCATTAGCTTACTAAGTCTTTCATCAAGTCAATTATCAAAACACAAAAGACAACATTTTGACTCTTCAAGCCACGGCCAAAACCTCTCCCTCTCAGAGAGGAAAACCCGAAAGTAATTCTTCTTATCTATCTTTAATTGAAAAGTACCATGACCATGACATAGACTCTTGACACAAGTATGCCTCCAAGACCCTTGTCATTGCTCTTCTCAGCTTCTCATGTTGATCCCTTCTTTATTTCTACACTGCACCAACACTAGGAAACTTGGTTCCTAGCTTTAAATAGTGAACTCCTTCTCAGCCTTCCTTTGATATAGCTATGACCTCCTAGAGACCTCTCCTTGGCCTTCTACACTTGATGGCCAATACCAAGAACTTCTTGTTGTAACAATCCTCCTTTTTGTTGTAAGTGTACTCGTCCTTTTTTAGGTGTATCTGAGATGTGGTGATCCAAATCTGAGACCTCATTTTCTTCTCCTTAGTATTCCCTATAGTCTTCCTTTCTTTGATACCAAGTCACCCTTATCTGCACTGTATAGTAATCAGGTTTCTTATTGTGGTAGCCCTTGGCCTACCTGAAATCTGCGGAGCAGTAACAGACCCTTAAACAAAGATGATAACTAACATTATTCCTTGTTGATATCTCTTCCCTTATCGCACTAATTGCAGTCTTGTCCTTCGCATCTTTATCACAGAACTTGATCGAAATTGTTGTGTCCAAATGAGGCCACAATCCCTCTATATATAGGGATTGTCTCTAGCTTTTAGGGCGACATGAAGGTAGGTGTGTAGGCCGACTTCGCCAAGGTTGTAGGTTGACCTTTTCAAGGAGATCTTTTCATTATATTTGAGCCTACATTGTGAAGCAGATTGACAAGGTCTTGGAGCATAAAAATACATCAATAATTGTCCTTTACAAGTGTAACAACACTTCATATACTTGACTCTAAATTATAAATTTATGACAAGATGAAAAATCCCTAAAGACATCAAGAAGAAGTCTTTGACCTATAATACAAAATTCCTTGCTCATGAAACCCACGAGGAAAGAATTTACAAAATACATATTATTATCTCTCTCTTCTTCATTACATAAATTCATAATTACTTAGTCATCATGAAGACCGAACCTAGTTACACTTTCAAACACTCCCTCTTAACTAGGGAAGTATTCATAATGGTACATGGTCACTCTCAATATGAAGAATCTCATAAGAAGAATTTCGATTGGTAATCCATCTGTTATAGCATCATATTATCCAGGATTGTCTCATAGCAAGGCCTTGACCAACAAATCCATCTCTCCATTAGATCTTGAGCTACAATTTTGCTGAGACCAATGACTATAGACACCATCATCATTGTCTCCAAGGTACATACTCCACCTAGGTGTTCACCGAGTATGACCTGATAGGACTATTCTTAATTATAAAATAATATTCATGCTCTCATGAGTTCTCTTTTAATGGATGCCTTAATACATATCACAGAGTATCGGATGCCAGATAATGACCCAATCCCACATTCTGTCTTCAAGAATGATGTAACTATATCTATTGAGAGTAAAAACATTAAACAAGAAAGAAATAGAATTGACAACTGAATGAAACTGAATAATAAATACACATGAGTAAATACACAGATATTTATCTGGTAAAAACCTTGACAGGGTGTCAAGGAAACATCCACGGGACAAGGGATTGGAAACTCTTATTAATCAAAATAATTCTCTGTACTTTACAAACCTCTCGGGCCATCTTATTTAACCTGGACTTATTTCGTTATTCCAACTAAATTTCATTATACAACCAATCAATAGGTAATAAGTAAATTTTCCCAGAATTACTTATTTACATTTTGTTGTCATATTTTAACAAACTCCACCTTGAAAAAAAATTTCCTAATCCCTTGCCCAGGCCCATTCATCATCTTTTCTGCAAGTCGAGAGAAGCGAGACACCATCTCAGCTTCTCTATTGTAACTAGCTTCGTGAATATATCTGCATGATTTTTCTTTGTGCAGACCTTCTTGATAACTATTTTGCCACCTTTGATTACATGTCTCACAAAGTGATACCTTACATCGATGTGCTTGGTCTTACTGTGATAGGTTGGATTTGTAGCCAAATGAATAGTTCTTTGACTGTTACAAAACACATTCACTTTCTCCTGCATCCTTCCAATCTCATCAAGCAGACCTTTTAACCAGATTGCCTCTTTACAGGCATCTGAAGCAGCTATATACTCTGCTTCAATAGTGGACAAAGCAACTGTCTCTTGAAGCTTTGACATCCAGCTGATTAATCCAACTGTAAGAGTAAAAACATAACCTGTAGTAAACCTCCTTTTGTCCAAATCACTTGCATAATCAGCATCCACATATCCACAGACTGAACCTTCACAACCATCAAAGCTGATGCAATGGTCACTTGTGCCTCTCAAATACTGAAGCACCCATTTCACTGCTCGCCAATGTTCTTCCCCTAGATTTTCCATGAACCTGCTGACAACTCCAACTGCATGTGAAATTCCAGGTCTTGTAGATACCATCGCATACATTAAGTTACCTACTGAATTTGCATATGGTACAGGAGACATATACTTCTTTTCTTCATTAGTTCTAGGACTTAAATCCGAAGAAAGCTTAAATTGGGAAGCTAATGGAACATTAACAGGTTTCACATTGTTCATACCGAACTCTTCAAGTACTTTATCCACATACTTCTATTGTGATAACCAAAGCTTACCATTCTTCCTGTCTCTCTGTATCTCCATGCCCAAGATATGTTTTTTCGCTCCAAGATCCTTCATTTCAAACGTCCTAGAGAGCTGAGCCTTTAACCTATTGATTTCTTCCATGCTTTTGCTTGCAATAAGCATATCATCAACATACAACACTAGGATAATGAGTATGCCATTGAAAATTTTGAAGTATACACAATGATCATACTCACTTCTGATAAAATTCTGGCTCACCATGAAGGAATCAAACTTCTTGTACCATTGCCTGGGCGACTACCTCAGGCCATAGAATGATTTCCTCAGCTTGCAAACTAATCTTTCGCTGCGACCTTGTACAAAACCTTCTGGCTGATCCATATATATCTCTTCATCCAAATCACCATGAAGAAAGGTTGTTTTTACATCTAACTATTCTAACTCAAGGTTAAGTAAAGCAGTTAGTGCTAACACAGTACGAATAGAAACAAGTTTAACTACTGGTGAAAAGATCTCATGAAAGTCAATACCTTCAATCTTAGAATACCCTTTTGCAACCACTCTCGCCTTATACCTCTCGATACTTCCATCAACTTTCCTTTTCAACTTGAAGACCCATTTGCACCCAACAACACTTCTCCCTTCAGGAAGTTCTACAAGATCTCAGGTATTTTTCTTGGCTAAGGAGTCCATTTCTTCTTCCATAGCCTTTTTCCATATCTTGCTATCTGCATCATCTACTGCTTCCAGATAACAAGAAGGTTTCCCATCTTCAGTAATCAATGCAAACGATGAAGTAGAATCTTCATACATTTTAGGTGTTTTTCTTTCCCTTGTAGACCTTCGTAGAGTTACTGGTTACTGAATTGGTTCTGGAATTTCTCCAGTTTCCTTTGCTTCTTCACCTTTTTCATCAAAGTCTCTCCTTCCTTTCGAATTTCTGGAAAAGGTTTAGTCTCCAAATGAATCTGCTGAATTGGCGATTGCTCCTATTCAACTTTTTCAACATTTGATTTTAAAAGAGAAGGTTCATCAAATGTTACATCTCTACTAATGACTATCTTCCGTGAAGAAGGATCCCACAACCTATATCCCTTCACTAAATAATCATATCCAACAAAGACACAACATTTTGATTTTGGATCTAACTTTGAACACTAATTTTTAGGAATAAGAGCATAGGCATCACAACCAAAAATCTTCAAATGTGAATAATCACAAGACTGACCCGACCAAACTTCTTCAGGAATTTTACAGTTTATTGCAACTGAAGGTGATTTGTTAACTAAATAACAAGCAGTGGATATTGCTTTTGCCCACAACTCCTTTTGCAAGTTAGCATTACTGATCATGCTTCTGGCTCTTTCCATAAGAGTCTGATTCATCCGTTCAACAACGCCATTTTGCTGAGGGGTATAAACAGCGGTTTTATGTCTAACAATCCCTTCATCCTTATGTTGTATTGTACAACAACCCTCCCCATTTCTAAATTTCTAGAATAAATTTCATTTAGAAATAGGTCCCCTTTTTATCTTGCTTTCTAGATAGAAATAAAAGATTTAGAAACAATCCGATCATTTTTAAATTAGGAATAAGAAGTTCATTGATAAAATGGCATATTGCATATTTTTATTAACAAGTGTGTATAAACAAATACAACATTGAAAAACTTTCCGATCCAGTGAGATATAAAGCTTTTATCATATCAAAATATTACATAAAGTTTTTATATCTAACAATATTTGATGTGTATAGTAATCGAAATTGGAAATCGGAGAGATCTTTAAGTCTTATATTCACCTTGTAAAACTCTAATGCGATGAGTCATATCGCAATCACAAATCGGAAAACTTTAAAGTGATCATATCTACTTTGAAATATTCTGATGCGACGCAGTTCATCCCTATTGCATTTCACAAAACTTAAACAAACTCTTTGTGGTTAATTGCAAAACCCTGATGCGATGCGCTTCATCGCAATTGCATTACGGAGAAACAAACGTTATATTTTTTTGATTAAAAGACTCTGACATGGCGGACTCCACCTCATCGCAATCAGAAATTGGAGAAACTCATTAATGATCCACTCCATTTGCAAATCCTGACGCGATCATCGCAATAGGAAATCGGCATAAGTCATATTATGTTATTTTTTGTACCTTTGAAGATTCGCGATGCGATTATTACTTAATGCTCATACACTATTTATTAATCGCATCACAAGGATTCAAAAGGTAATATTTTAACACTTATTTCAAAAATTCCAACTCCCGATTGTACGTATCATATTGAATAAGAAATAAAACAAATAATGGAAAATGATTTTGTTTTAATACGTGAGTGTGACTCCTTAGAGGGAATTTAAAGTTTTAACCACGGAGATAATAAATGGAAATCAATGAATGAATCCTTTTGTATAGTTGTTCTCATTATTGCATTTTCACCTAGGCTGAAAGCTTTTCTTCGTTGCAGAACAATAGAATGTCTAATCCTTTCATTCGCCAAACGAGGGAGACGTTACCTGATACAGAAATGTCGAAGAGATCCAGGAAATCAAAAGCTTTCGTCGCTGCAAAAGCTCCTATGTTCACCATGGTACCTAAAGAGAAACCAGTGAAGTTTAAGCTGGTTACAGACACCTCATGCCAGGGACTTGGTAAGATGACGTGGGAAAATGTATATAACCTGCTTGAAAAGGAAAACCCTAAAGTTGTTGAGGCCAAGGCAACAGTTCCTGATGAAGACGACTCGAACTTTGATTCTGAGACTCCTCTTAGTGCATTAGCGAACTCATTCCTACACCGAATTGCAGCTCGGGCAAATTTTTTCCATATTATGATGTTATTCGATGGGTAATTGATAATGTGGCTATCCAAAATAGAACCTTTGTTTCAGCTTCTGGAGCAACATTCGGGTCGTTCAAAGTAGAAGACATTAAAGCAATGTATCACCTTCCAGACCCACAGAAAATATACAACAAAGACTTCATCAAGGAATTTTTTGCGAATAATGAAAATCAGTTAGAGCCGATTAGAGAATGGAGAATGGCTCCCGAAAAGCACAAACACAAGGCATCAGGTATGTACTCTATGGAGTCTCTTTCACCTCCATACTGTTATGCCGCAGCAATGATGTGCAGATTCTTTGGGAATGATAACTCAGCTAGGTTTTCTATACAAATCGTGCCATTAATACATTCTGCTATAAATTCCGAGATAATAGACTGGGTTGTCATTCTTTCTAATAAGATAGCCAATAGGATTCTTGAGTATAGGAAAGACAAAAACTCAGGAAATATTATTCCTTTTTACTTTTGTGCTTATATCCTAGATGCCCTTTGTTTCAATTATGAATTCCCCATGTTAGGATGGAAATGGACCCCTAAATATTCTGCTCCTATTCATATATATCACAAGTTCTTGTGCAAGGGGAATTTCAAAAGCCGTGTTTACAGAGTTTGTCACAGTTTTCTTATCCCGATCTATCAAACTATTTTTGGTTGATTCCCTCCTAGAATTTCTGAGAAGGCTAAAGTTGATTTATCCTCGATTGGGGATTGGTTTGGAGAAGAAAGATTCACATATATCAGAGTTTTCGGAAGTATTGTAGAACCACACATTCTTCTTTTGTATGTTCCATATAAACTGTTAGCACATGAAATTTCATATCAGCTGACAGTAGAAGGCATGTCCAGGACTTTAAAGAACAACAAGAAGCTAATGTGGCCTACTTTTCCTTTTAAATGTGGTGATTATACTCTGAATAATTTTGTTCATGCTGAAAAAGAAGTTGGTAAGCTAACCAATCTTAATCTTTCAACAATCCCAGGGAGGCAATATGATCCATTGAAGGTGGCATTTTATTTTACTACTTCTGTTTCAATTTCTTGGTTCGAACATGAACCAGATATGTTTAATGATTTATTTATTTCTGTAGATAATTTGTCCCAAGTTTTTGATTTGGCCAAGTCCAAATTCCAGGCTGAAGAGATGAACAAATTTTTGTTATTTAGAAGCCAGAGGTTACTCAAAGATCCTCTGGATCAATTAAGAGTTCCTATGTAGGAGAATGAATCACAACAGAAGGAAACAAAGGATACATCTGGCAAAACAGTAACAGAAACATCTGCCAGCAAAGTCATCATACAAACACAGAAAAAATTAACAGAAACTAATTCTGTTATACAAAAAGAAGATATTAGCAGCAAAGTTGATACTGAGAAAAAGGAAACGGCTGCTAAACTTAACGTACATATTGATCAGCAGTCTTCAGCTCAGAAAGGAAAAGAAAGCACTGGTACTGATACCAACGTACATTCTGAGAAAGGAGGCACAAATAGTAAAGCTACTGAACAAGAACCAAAAGGAGATATAAAAAATCATCCAGAATCTCAACTTGGAAGAGAGGAAGCTGCTAAAAAGGTAGTTGAATCTGTTGAACTTATAGTTTCTCCTCATTTGCTGAGCCAATATGAACAATTTTCCCAGCAAATAGGACAACAGAATAATCCCCAAGTTAATGTTCTGGAAGACCAGGATATAGAAGTTATTCCTGAAAATCCCACAGGTGAAATTATGTTGAAAATAGAAGAAATCCCTCCTCTGGGTGTATTTTATAGTCCTACGCATAAGGCTATTGTGCAAAAACAAAGGAAAAGGAGGAGAACTAATCAGGATGCACTTTCGACATCATAGGTGGAGTTTATGAATATTATTTGTAAAAATACTAAGGTGAATCCATCTGAGGATCTCACTAAATTATCTCAATACGCATGGGCCTATAGTGTTGCAACTATAGACAAGGCCTCTGAAGTTACACAATTAATGAAACAAAAAGATTCGCAAATAGCTATGTTAGAATAACAAGTTACAGAGAACCAGCAGAAAATTATTCAGTTGGAACAACAATTGCAGAATGAAGAGCTCAAATCCAAATAGCTAGAAGAGCAACTTGTTGTTAAAAAGAAAAAGATTGATCAACAGACCTTAGAAAAGAAACAACAGCTAAACCAAGAGGTAGCAAAATTACAATCTCTTCTACGAAATGAGAAGACTTCAAAGGTTGAGCAAGAGAAGATGTTTCAATCCAGTTGGATAAGTTTAAGAACTATCCTAATTTGGATCAGTTCAAAAATGAAGCCCTAGAGACAAACAAGTTATTATCTCAGCAATTAAATGAATTTTGTCTAAAGGTTGCAGAAGCAGAATCCTTGTGTGAAATTACATCTTCCTTAGTAGATGAAGGAGTCAACATTAAACTTGAATTTGATGAAGCTGATGAAAAAAATTCTGAATTTATTTTATGGCAAGACTCAGAGTCGGGAAGAAAAGCAAACCTTCCCAGGATTGTGGAGAGACATAAGGAAATTATTTTTGCAGAATGGGAACAACGTTTAATCAAAGCAGAAGGAGCTACATCCAGAGCTAAAAGTATGATGAACAATGTAACACAGCTAGTGAATAATAGCCTGTATGCAATCAATTTGATTTCAGACTGTACCCCAGGCAAGTTACCTAGGGTAAAATAAACTGATTACAGATGGAAATAAGAAATAATCAATAAGAATCAGCAAATTAGCCAACTGCAAGGAATATCTTGGGATATGATGTGGACCTACCTTATCAAGCCTCATAGTCAGAAAACAACGATTGAATTTCTTTCAAATGCCATCGATTGCATTATTCCTAAATTCTCTGATGCCACATACACAGGGAAGTTACACTCAAAGCTTAGTCATCTAGAAGAAGTGAAGGAAATTCTCAAAATCTGCCATCTGGGCACATCAAACGCAACAAATAATCGATGAATCGGTTCACTTAAAGATCGCATTTTTGTTTCTAGATTTTTGATTAGATAGATTGTAGGAATAGTTTTAATTATTTTGTTTTATTAAGTACATATTTAAACCCCTTTCATGCATTTAGAAAGGGGTCCTGAATTTGTAATATTTTGACTTGGAGATTACATTTCTATACTCCATTGACTCTTATATTTTTATAAAGGATCACATCTGGTGGTTCTATGCAAAAATTCCTTTAAGAATTGCATTCCTGTATCTTGGAGTCTGTTTTACATTGAAGTTGCTGGATTTGGATATCGAATTGCATCGGAAAGTATCAAGATGGATACGGTATTTTTATGTATTCACTGTTAATTTCTTATGTTGTGAGATATTATCTTTTAAATTGTTATCGTTTATGTGTACTTATTTCACAATATTTCTTTATACATATCATTTCTGAGCGTGTAGAAATATTTATCTTTTACAGTATATGCAAATGATATATGAATGATGAATGTAATATGTTATTATAATTCTGTTTAATTTCTTAAACAGAGTTATCTTTATTTGTTACTGCATATTTCAATTAAGCTATAATAAATTTTCATGGTTATTGGTTAGTTGAAACAATTGAAATTTGTATTCACATTTGATACCCGGGTTAGTTTTAGAATTATTTATCAGTTATAGATTAGATTAGATAGTTTTATTTCAGTCATTTAGTCCCATTTTCCCTTTTTCCCAATCATTCCATTACCAACCCATTTAAATTATTAGGAAACTGGTCCTATCAATCCAGTCAGAGCCATCACACCAAATGGAAAAGGAGTTGTCCTAAGGTCCCGACCAGGTGGTTATACCCCAATGTTCGAAGCAATGATTTTCGAGGCTTCAACATTTTTGGCACTAAAAGGAGGGCCAAAGCTATGAATGGCAGATAAATCCAAATCCGAAAGCCATTCTAAGAGCACAACACCCTCATCACCTTCAATTTCTTCCACATCTCAAATCACTATAGAAGAAATTGATAAAAGTATTCAAACACCCACTACCAAAGTCTCAGATCAATCAGATAATCCGCCTCCTGAATCTCCTAAAGTTGAAGCTTTAGTTCATAAACTTCAAGGATTCTCGTTATCATTAGAAGAATCGGAAATATCTGAAGGTAGTGTCACCTCGCAGTTTTTTTCTTCAAGACCTCTCACTAGGTCATAGAGTGAAAAACTTGGAATTTCCCAAAAAGAATTTCCTTTACCTAGTAGAGTAAAAACAAGAAGAACTCCATCGGAAACAGAAAGTGATACTAGTTCTTCATCAGAAATTCAATCATATGTTTCCCAAGCTCCAAATCAGAAAAGTGTAGTAGTCTCATCATCATCATCTGCTCAAACTACATCTGTTCAAACAACATTTGTCTCTTCCAGTACTTCAACTGTTATTACTCATACACCAGTTGTCACTTCTAGTTCTTCTACCATCATCACAACAATGGCACAGAGACCATGGACTAGACCGAGAGCGGTAAATATGGATGCATATTTACATGATCTACCTGATCATCCTGAAAAATGGTTGCCAAAGTTTAGTCCAGATACAGGTATACAAGCGGAAGAACACATCAATAATTTTATGCTTGCTATAAATTTAAACGCGGTAGAGCATGAAGATGTTGTAGTCAGGTTATTCCCCTATACTTTGCAAGGGACAGCAGGATCCTGGTACTTTTCCTTACCTTCAAATTCGATTACAAGTTGGGATATGTTCGAAGAGAAATTTTTAACTAAATATGGAGATGATAGATCAATAGCTAACCTAATCAACGATCTCTCCAATTTAAAGACTCAACCCAAGGAACCCATTAAATATTTTAACTCTCGATTCAATAAACTCTTGAATAAGATCCCTACAACATCTAAACCTAGTGAGCAGGTTAGAAGTGAATGGTACATTAATGCTTTTCTCTCAAACATAGCAATTTTTGTAGATAGAACTGCAAAACCGACTTTAGCTGAGAATATGAAAGAAGTTATTTCAGTTGAAAAATGAATGATTGCTCTAGATAAGAAAAATGCTATTGAGGAAATAAAATCAAAGAAAGTCACTTTTAAAGATGATTCCAAGAAAAAGACACCAAGAGATCCATATGACATGGAATGTTTACAGACAGTTCTTAAAATCATGTCTAATGAGATGGTTGAGATCAAAAAGCAAGTAGCAGAGACTTCTACAAAGAGACCATTCCAAAATTTCAAGAGAAATCAAGCTGAATCAAAACCTCCCAATGCAATCTCCAATGCAGAATCAGAAGACGAAGAAGAGGAAGATACTCCTCCAGTGTTAGATGAAGAAGATGAAAGGGAAGAAATAGCGGAACTACATGGAATGTGGGATTTCATTCTCCCTAATTCAGACAATGAAATAGAACAAGAAGCTATGCCTGTAAGTACAAGGAGAAAATCTACATCGGAACCTGTTCAACCTATTCCAAAGAAGAAAACTACAACTCCAAGTACCAAAGACAAAACTCCTGCAAAGAAAACTTCTCCTTTACCCACTCAGAATCATCCATCATCTCCCAATCCTCCCACATCATCATCTAAGACTCTGATGGTATCAGACCCAATGGATTATAACATTGTTGAGGACATGAAAAATACTAGAGCGAACATTTCACTACATGAACTCAGAAAACTTAAACATCAACAAAAGTTGTTATTAAAAGAGTTAAATGCTACACCTATTGCTCCTCTACCAAGCGGTGTAGTTTCCAAAGCAGTTAAAGGGACTAGTAAGCCACCAGACAAAGTAGATGCCATAGACATTGTTCTTATTGGAGAAATATCAAATTCTTAGACACCTCCATTTTTGTTGACTTATGAAATCTACAATAAGAATTTGCATAATTGTTTAATTGATTCCGGAGCATCCTCTAATATAATGCCTACTTCAGTTTGTGCTAAATTGAATATCGAACCACAGATGTCTGCAGTTCACATTGTACAATTGGATCGATCTAAGGTTCAAGTTGTAGGAGAAATCAATTCCGTTAACATTAGACTAGCCTCTGATCCTAGGATTGTCCAAAGGATTGATATTCTAATTGCAGATATTCCTGAATTCTATGGGTTAGTCTTAAGCAGGGACTAGTCTGTGAAACTTAATGGTTATATCGCAACTGATTTTTCACATATGTGGCTTCCCTACAAAGGGAAACCAAATCAAATCAAAATCGAGCGAGAAAAACATATGACACACACTGTAACTGAATTTGAACAACCAAACGAACCTGTAGCTTTCAACAACAATATTCTTGGAGGTTATTCTGCTGAGTCATTTCTTGGGAATTTTACTGCACCACAATCACCTTTTTCTGTAAATACTTTTATTTCTCAAATTGAAAATTTGTCACAATCTGATTCTTCTAGAATTGTTAATATTTCTGATTCATTTGTAGATAAACCTATAGATAGAACTTTATTTTGGTCATTATATTTTGATGGATCAAAATCTGGTGATGGAGCAGGAGTAGGATGTATCCTAATTGATCCAGAAGGAGAGAAAACCATGCTATCATGTAGATTAGAATTTGAGTACACTAATGATACTTCTAAATATGAAGCCTTGATTCAAGGGCTTTACAAGGACATAGGGTTAAATGTAAAATACTTGAAAGTATATGGAGATTCCGAAATTGTCATAAGACAAGTGAGGAATACCATCCATTGTCTTTCAGGACATCTCAAACATTATCAAACCCTAGTACAGGACATTACCACTCAATTTATAGCATTTAATATCTCTTCTATTCCTATAAATCAAAACACATTAGCTGACCTATTAGCTAATGTTGCATCCAAACTCCTCCTTGCTGAAGATTGCAGTTCTGATAGATTTTTAGTAGAATTGATTTTTCGACCATCTATTCTTGATAATATTACTAACTGGAGAGTATTCTACCATGATCAAGATATTTTGAATTTCTTAACTTCTGAGAAATCATATGATGAACAAATTATTGATGAAGATGATCATGATCTGCAAATTACTTAAAGAAGTAATGAAAATATGATTCCTAAATCTGTTGTTAAACTTGAGGATCTGTATGATATTAAAGACAGATTCAAGAAAGTTACTAATGCTAAACTTCAAAGTTCAACTTTGAAGTTTGAATTAGTGAATCTTGGCTCTAATTCTAAACCTCATAATGTTAATATAGGACTCAATTTAACTCCAGAAGAAAGATCTGCTTTTATCAAAATTTTGAGTAAATATAAAAATGTTTTCGCTTGGAATTATGAGGACTTAAAGACTTATGACACTTATATGATTCAACACACAATTCCAATGCTATCTGATGTTAAGCCTGTTCAACAGAAGTTAAGAAAGATTCATCCAAATCTTGAGGATCAAATCAAAATAGAACTCAACAAACTTTTGAAAGCCAAAATCATTTTTTCTGTAAGACATTCCAATTGGGTTTCCAACATGGTACCTGTTAGGAAGAAAAATGGTGATATCAGAATTTGTATTGATTTCAGAAATTTAAACAAGGCATGTCAAAAAGACAATTTCCCATTGCCAACCATGGAGCAAATACTCCAAAAGGTAGCTGGTTCTGAACTCATGTCCTTCCTTGATGGATTTTCAGGCTATAATCAAATTTTAGTACATCCAGATGATAGGTTGAAAACTAATTTCATAACCAAATGGGGAACCTATGCTTATCAGAAAATGCCTTTTGGTTTAGTAAACACAAGAGCTACTTTCCAGAGAGCCATGGACATAGAATTTAAGGGTCTGATTAATAGATCAGTTGTCATTTATCTTGATGACATAATAGTTTATGCAGAGAAGAGATCCAATCATCTACATGATCTGAAACTAATATTTGAAAGATGTAGAAGGTTTGGTATTTCCTTAAACCCAAAGAAATCCTTCTTTGCTCTTGATGAAGGAAAACTCTTAGGGTTTGTTGGGTCAAAAGATGGTATATACATCGATCCTGACAGAGTTAAAGAAATTTCTGATATTTCTTTACCTCATAATAAAAATTCCATGAAATCATTTTTAGGACAGATTAATTTTGTAAAAAGATTCATTCCCAATTTTTCTCAAATTGTTTTACCTATGCAGAATATGATTAAGAAAAATTCAGTATTCAAATGGGGGTATAAGGAAAAAGAAGCCTTTGATGCAATCAAGAAGGCAATCATTAATGCACATGCATTGAATACTCCCAATTTTTCTAAAGATTTTATTCTGTACACTTTGGCAACCGAAACTTCCTATGCTGTTGTTTTAACACAGCTCAATGATTGACAAATTGAAGTACCAATTTCTTTCTTCAGCTCGAATCTGCAAGGATCTTAGCTGAATTATTCTGATGTAGAAAAACAAGCCTTCGTTGTATTTAAGTCAATCAAACATTTTAGGCCTTTTCTCTTAAAAACACACACAAAAGTTATTGTCCCATTTTCTGCAGTGAGACAATTATTAATTCAAAGAGAAGTAGGAGAAAAAAGGGCTAATTGGGTGATAGCTTTGCAAGAATATGTTATTGATATTAAACCAGCAAAGATTGTTAGAGGTCAAGGTTTTTGCAGATTATTAGTAGGAGCTCATAACATACCAGAAAATCAAGATCTAGAAAACGTTGTTCAAGTAAGTCAGATAAGTGTTACAGATTCTGAATCTCAGTATGTTGATCTGATATTTTACTTGAAAAATGGGTATGCTCCTTCTAATCTCAGCTACAAGAATAAACGTGCTTTAAGATTGAAGGCTACTAAATATGAAATCATTAATGATGTGTTATTCAGAAAGAATTATGATTCAATCCTATTAAGATGTCTTGAAAATACTGAAGCAGAAAAGCTATTGCAGGAATTACATGATGGACCAGCAAGTGGTCATTTTGGAGGTGACACCACAGCTCAAAAAATCATCAATGCTGAATATTATTGGCCTACCCTTTTCAAAGATACACATGATTATGTGAGGAAGTGCAAAATTTGTCAAAATGCTAGTGGAAGACAAAGGAAACTAGCTTTTCCTTTGCAGCCAGTAAACATTGAGCAACCATTTGAGCAATGGGGGCTTGACATCATTGGTGAGATAGTACCTCATTCTTCCAAATAGCACAAATACATCCTCACAGCAACAGATTACTTTACAAAGTGGGTAGAAGTAATTCCTCTAAAGGTAGCCAATTCTGATGCAATTATTGATTTCATCGATTAATTCATCATTACCAGGTTTGGTGTACCTAACGCTCTGGTCTTTGACAATGCATCTTATTTTTCTGGTAATAGTATAATGGAATTTGCAATTAAAAGAGGTTTTAAATTGAAATATTCAGCAAATTATTATTTACAAGGTAATGGTTTAGCTGAATCCAACAACAAAAATATCATCAAAATTATTAAAAGGACCATTGATCAAAATCAAAAGAATTGGCACAAGTCTTTAATCTTTGCGTTATGGGCTGATCGTATTACTCTTAAAGATTCTATAGGAACTTCACCTTTCAATTTATTTTATGGAAAAGAAGCTGTGATACCATCAAATCTAGCTCTTCCATCATTAGCCCTAGTGCAATTTATTGAAGAAAATCCTTCCTCATCCATTCAGTTGAGATTTGATCAAATCCTTAAATTAGAAGAAGATAGAGAAAAAGCAAAAGATATTCATGAAAAACATCAACATCTTGTAAAATATTCTTTTGATTCAAGTTCCACTGGCTCAAAACATTTTTCAATTGGTGATCTTGTTCTAAAATGGGATAAAGCACATGAAAAAAAAGGTAAGCATACCAAATTTCAGAAAATGTGGCTTTGACCATTTCAGATTGCGGAAAAGATAGGCTCATATACATTCATACTCCAAGATTTAACAGGAAAGAGAGAACCTCTTCCTGTATATGGGCTTGTCTTAAAGAAATTCTTTTCATAAGGAGGTAACCCCTTCTTACATGTACATATTCCTTCCTGCAATTCTTATTTGTTTTTGAAAATAAAGGTTGTTAATAGTATTTGATTGACTTTTTACTATTAGAAAATGGTTTTAGGAAAAATGTTATAAATGCTTATTTTGTGTAAATAAGAATTTTTAGGGAAATGATTACAATTTTGGATAGTTTAAAATAAAATGTTAAACTTTGAATAAATTTTCAAAATATTTGCATGATCTTTTGAAACTTTGATGAAAATGTAAATCATTATAAGTTTATTAAGCAGAGAAAGGTTATCTTTAAAAAGTAAAGACTTTTTCAAGCTTTAGCAAACAAAAAACTCTGAAAATTTTCATTCATTTATTCTTAAGGATACACTATTTCACCCCATCCATTTTGGTTGTGATTTTTTTGAATGTAATTCTAAGAAATTATATGACAAAATTTAGGAGATAAGAGGTCTCATCACGAGCCTACTTACCATGATCATAAGAAGTAATAAAACTGACATTACCAATACTACATACGAAAATCGGGTAATGGCTTTTAAAAGTAAGACAAGGGGTCTCATCACGAGCCATCTTGTTCATTTTAATTACAACTAGTGAATGGATTTGTTACTAACTAGCTACCAAACCAGAACAACGGCTCTTAAATTAAAAAAATAAATAAAAGACAAAAAACCTGAGATAATATGTCTTATGAGTTTATTTTTAAAGAGTCATAGTCTTAGTTGGATGGGATAATGAATGGTTGATGGTTAAAAGGTAACCCTGTCGAGACTATGGATGTTTTCTGGTAGCAAAGGCAATACCTATGACAATAGAGCATATCAAAAAAGCTAAACTTGGAAAGTTCCACTTACTTCATTATTATCAACCAATCAAAGCTTGAGATAACCCAAAAATGTTTTTATTCTTAAGCAATTAGAAAGAAATTGTAAGTGATTTTTATTCTTTTTCATAGTTAGATTTTATTTGAATTATCCTAAGATAGTTTTCATTATCTTTATAAATTTCTACTTACTAGAAATATAGTGTTCATTTTATTTTTTCAGAGATAACTGTTTCTTCGAGTTAATCGCCAATTGTTGTACTGTACAACAACCCTCCCCATTTCTAAATTTCTAGAATAAATTTCATTTAGAAATAGGTCTCCTTTTTATCTTGCTTTCTAGATAGAAATAAAAGATTTAGAAACAATCCGATCATTTTTAAATTATGAATAAGAAGTTCATTGATAAAAGGACATATTGCAAATCTTTATTAACAAGTGTGTATAAACAAATACAACATTGAAAAATTTTTCGATCCGATGAGATATAAAGCTTTTATCATATCAAAATATTACATAAAGTTTTTATATTTAACAATATTTGATGTGTACAGTAATCGCAATCGGAAATCAGAGAGATCTTTAAGTCTTATATTCACTTTGTAAAACTTCGATGCGATGGAACTCAGTCGCAATCGCAAATCGGAGAGATCTTTAAGTTTCATATTTGTTCTACATACTTCCGATGCGATGCGATCCATCACAATCGCATTTTGGAAAATGATCTTTCATGGACTTATTATAATAAAACTCCGATGCAATGAGTCATATCGCAATCGCAAATTGGAAAACTTTAAAGTGATCATATCTACTTTGAAATATTCCGATGCGACGTAGTTCATCCCTATCTCATTTCGCAAAACTTAAAAAAAACTCTTTGTGGTCAATTGCAAAACCCCGATGCGATGTGCTTCATCGCAATTGCATTACAGAGAAACAAATGTTATATTTGTTTGATTAAAAGACTCTGACGTGGCAGACCCCACCTCATCGCAATTGGAAATCAGAGAAACTCATTAACGATCCACTCCATTTAAAAATCCCTGATGTGATCATCGCAATCGGAAATCGACATAAATCATATTATGTTATTTTGTGTACCTTTGAAGATTCGCAATGCGATTATTACTTAATTCTCATACACTATTTATTCATCGCATCACAAGGATTCAAAAGGTAATATTTTAACACTTATTTCAAAAATGCCAACTCCCGATTGTACGTATGATATTTAATAAGAAATAAAACGAATAATGGAAAATTATTTTGTTTTAAATACTTGAGTGTGAATCCTTAGAGGGCATTTAAAGTTTTAACCACGGAGATAGAAATGGAAATCAATGAATGAATCCTTTTGTATAGCTGTTGTCATTATTGTGTTTTCACCTCGGCTGAAAGCTTTTCTTTATTGCAGAACAATAGAACGTCCAATACTTTCATTTGCAGAACGAGGGAAACGTTACCTGATACTGAAATGTCGAAGAGATCCAAGAAATCAAAAGCTGGCATCACTGCAAAAGCTCCTATGTTCGCCATGGTACCTAAAGAGAAACCAGCGAAGTTTAATCTGGTTACAGACACCTCATGCCAGGGACTTGGTAAGATGACGTGGGAAAATGTATATAACCTGCTTGAAAAGGAAAACACTAAAGTTGTTGAGGCCAAGGCAACAGTTCCTGATGAAGACGACTCAGACTCTGATTCTGAGACTCCTCTTAGTGCATTAGCGAACTCATTCCTACACCGAATTGCAGCTCGGGCAAACATTTTTCCATATTATGATGTTATTCGATGGGTAATTGATAATGTGGCTATCCAAAATAGAACCTTTGTTTCAGCTTCTGGAGAAACATTCAGGTAGTTCAAAGCAGAGGACATTAAAGCAATGTATCACCTTCCGGACCCATAGAAAATCTACAACAAAGACTTCATCAAGGATTTTGCTGCGAATAATGAAAATCAGTTAGAGCCGATTAGAGAATGGAGAAGGGCTCCCGAAAATCACAAACACGAGGCATCAGGTATGTACTCTATGGATTCTCTTTCGCCTCCATATTGTTATGCTGCAACAATGATGTGCATATTTTTTGGGAATGATAACTCAGCTAGGTTTTCTATACAAATGGTGCCATTAATACATTCTACTATAAATTCTGAGATAATGGACTGGGCTGTCATTCTTTTTGATAAGATAGCCCATAGGATTCTTGAGTATAGGAAAGACAAAATCTTAGGAAATATTACTCCTTTTTACTTTTGTGCTTATATCCTAGATGCCCTTTGTTTTAATTCTGAATTCCCCATGTTAGGATGGAAATGGACCCCTAAAGATCCTGCTCCTATTCATATATATCACAAGTTCTTGTAGAAGGGGCATTTCAAAAGAAATATTTATAGAGTTTGTCACGGTTTTCTTATCACAATCTATCAAACTATTTTTGGCCGATTCCCTCCTAGACTTTCTGAGAAGGCTAAAGTTGATTTATCCTCGATTAGGGATTGGTTTGGAGAAGGAAGATTCACATATATCAGAGTTTTCGGAAGTATTATAGAACCATACATTCTTCTTTTGTATGTTCCAGATAAACTGTTAGCACAGGGAATTTCATATCAGCTGACAGTAGAAGGCATGTCCAGGACTTTGAAGAACATCAAGAAGCTAATGTGGCCTAATTTTCCTTTTAAATGTGGTGATTATACTATCAATAATTTTGTTCATGCTGAAAAATAAGTGGGTAAGCTAACCAATCTTAAGATTTCAACAATCCTAGGGAGGAAATATGATCCAAGGAAGGTGGCATTTGATTTTACTACTTCTGTTCCAATTGCTCGGTTCGAACATGAACCAGATATGTTTGATGATTTATTTATTTCTGTACATAATTTGTCCCAAGTTTTTGATTTGGCCAAGTCCAAATTCCAGGTTGAAGAGATGAACAATTTTTTGTTATTTAGAAGTCGGAGGTTACTCAAAGTTCCTCTGGATCAATTAAGAGTTCCTATGCAGGAGAATGAATCACAACAGAAGGAAACAGAGGATACATCTGGCAAAACAGTAACAAAAACATCTGCCAGTAAAGTCATCATACAAACACAGAAAAAAGTAACAGAAACTAATCCTGCTATACAAAAAGAAGATATTAGCAGAAAAGTTGATATTGAGAAAAAGGAAACGGTTGCTAAACTTGATGTACATATTGATCAGTAGTCTTCAGCCCAGAAAGGAAAAGAAAGCACTGGTATTGATACCAACGTGCATTCTGAGAAAAGAGGCAGAAATGGTAAAGCTACTGAACAGGCACCAAAAGGAGATATAAAAAATAATCCAGGTTCTCAACTTGGAAGAGTGGAAGCTGCTAAAAAGGTAGTTGAATCTACTGAACTTATATTTTCTCCTCATTTGCTGAGCCAATATGAACAATCTGCCCAACAAATAGGACAATGGAATAATCCCCAAGTTAATGTTCTGGAAGACCAGGATATAGAAGTTATTCCTAAAAATCCCACAGGTGAAATTATCTTGAAAATAAAAGAAATCCCTCCTTTGGATGTATTTTACAGTCCTAAGCATAAGGCTGTTGTGCGAAAACAAAGGAAAAGAAGGAGAACTAATTAGGATGCACTTTCGACATCATAGGTGGATTTTATGAATATTGTTTATAAAAATACTGAGGTGAATCCATCTAAGGATCTCACTAAATTATCTCAATACGCAGGTGCCTATGGTGCTGCAACTATAGACAAGGCCTCTGAAGTTACACAATTAATGAAAAAAAAAGATTTGCAAATAGCTATGTTAGAAGAACAGGTTACAGAGAACCAGCAGAAAATTATTCAGTTAGAACAACAATTGCAGAATGAAGAGCTCAAATCCAAACAGCTAGAAGAGCAGCTTGCTGTTGAAAATAAAAATATTGATCAACAGACCTTAGAAAAGCAACAACAGCTAAACCAAGAGGTAGCAAAATTACAATCTCTTCTGCAAAATGAGAAGACTTCAAAGGTTGAGCAAGAGAAGATGTTTCAATCCAGATTGGATAAGTTTAAGAACTATCCTAATTTGGATCGGCTCAAAAATGAAGCCCTGGAGACAAACAAGTTATTGTCTCAGCCATTAACTGAATTTTGTCTAAAGTTTGCAGAAGCTGAATCCTTGTGTGAAATTACATCTTCCTTAGTAGATGAAGGAGTCGGTCTTAAACTTGAATTTGATGAAGCTGATGAAAAAATTTCTGAATTTATTTTATGGCAAGGCTCAGAGTCAAGAAGAAAAGAAAACCTTCCCAGGATTGTGGAGAGACATAAGGAAATTAATTTTGCATTATGGGAACAATGTTTAATCAAAGCGGAAGGAGCTACATCCAGAGCTAAAAGTATGATAAACAATGTAACATAACTCGTGAATAATAGCCTGTATGCAATCAATTTGATTTCAGATTGTACCCTAGGCAAGCTACCTAGGGTAAAAGAAACTAATTACAAATGGAAATAAGAAATAATCAATAAGAATCAACAAATTAGCCAACTGCAAGGAATATCGTGGGATATGATGTGGACCTACCTTATCAAGCGTCATAGTCAGCAAACAATGATTAAATTTCTTTCAAATGCCATCGATTGCATTATTCCTGAATTCTCTGATGCCACATACACAAGGCAGTTACACTTAAAGCTTAGTCATCCAGAAGAAGTGAAGGAAATGCTCAAAATCTGCCATCTAGGCACATCAAATGCAACAGATAATCAATGAATCGGTTCACTTCAAGATCGCATTTCTATTTCTAGATTTTTGATTAGATAGATTGTAGGAATAGTTTTAGTTATTTTGTTTTATTAAGTACCTATTTAAAGCCCATTCATGCATTTAGAAAGGGGTCCTGAATTTGTAATATTTTGACTTGGAGATTACATTTCTGTACTCCATTGACTCTTATATTTTTATAAAGGATCACATTTGGTGGTTCTATGCAAAATTGCCTTTAAGAATTGCATTCATGTATCTTGGAGTCTGTTTTACATTGAAGTTACTGGATTTGGATATCGAATTGCATCGGAAAGTACAAGATGGATATGGTATTTTTATCTATTCACTGTTAATTTCTTATGTTGTGAGATATTCTCTTTTAAATTACTATCGTTTATGTGTACTTATTTCACAATATTTCTTTATAAATATCATTTCTGAGTGTGTAGAAATATTTATATTTTACAGTATATGAAAATGATATATGAATGATGAATGCAATATGTTATTATAAGCATGTTTAATTTCTTAAACATAGTTATCTTTATTTGTTACTGCATATTTCAATTAAGCTATAATACATTTTCATGGTTATTGGTTAGTTGAAACAATTGAAATTTGTATTCACATTTGATACCCGGGTTAGTTTTAGAATTATTTATCAGTTATAGATTAGATTAGATAGTTTTATTTCAGTCATTTAGTCCCATTTTCCCTTTATCCCAATCATTCCATTACCAACCCATTTAAATTATTAGGAAACTGGTCCTATCAATGCATTTGGAGCCACCACACCAAACGGAAAAGGAGTTGTCCTAAGGTCCAAACCGAGTGGTTATCCCTAAATGTTCGAAGCAGCGATTTTCGAGACTTCAGCATCTTACAAAATTGTTCAAATTCTAAAGAAGTAAATTCACTACCATTGTCAATTCTTAAACATTTAATTGATTTGCCTGTTTTCTTTTCCACCATTGTTTTAAATTGTTTAAACACATTAAACACATCAGCTTTATTTTTCAACATATAAACCCAAAATTTTTGGGATAAATCATCAATAAACGTTAAGAAATATAATGCACCTCCATAAGACACAGTAGGAGATGGTCCCAACATATCAGAATGAATGTAGTCTAAAATATGTTTACCATTATGATTTCCAGTCTTGAACCTTTGTTTACGTTGTTTACCAAACACACAATATTTACAAAAATCGAGCTTCAAGGATTTCAAATCAAGAAGCAACTTGCGGTTCATTAGTACATGAAGACCTTTCTCGCTCATGTGACCCAACCGCTGATGCCATATATGAGAACCTTCTTCTGCATTCTCTGATACGATTGCTGCTTCACTAGCTTGAGTGCTTCCTTTGATTCTGTACAGATTTCCAACCTTTTCAGCCTTCATCACAACCAAGACTCCTTTTGAGACTTTCAGCACTCCATTCTGACCTGTAAATTTAAAAACATTCGAATCCAAAACTCCCAAGGAAATCAAGTTTTTCTTTAGATCAGGTACATGCCTAACATCAAATAATGTTTTAACTGTACCATCATACATTTTAATTTTTACATTACAAATCCCAACAGTCTGGCAAGATGCATTATTTCCCATAAATACATAACTACCATCTACAGTTTCATATGAAGTAAACCAACTTCGGTGCGGACTGATATGATGAGAAGCACCAGAGTCTAATAGCCAATTATCAGCATCTTGAGAGACATTACAGATAGGGAGAGCTTCAGCAATTAAAACCTCATCAACCATACCTGAATCAACCCGATTTGCTTCCTTGTTATGGTTTTCCGACTCCTTCCATTTCCAACAATCTTTCTTGAGGTGTCCGAGTTTATTGTTGTACCAGCACTTGGCTTTATACTTCTTTCCACCCTTTGACTTCGATCTGGAAGAACTTATTGTTTTCTCCGCCCTTTCCTTTGACCGACCTCTGAATACCATGGCTTTAGGTGCAGATGTCTCAATGCTAGATTTCCTTCGTACTTCTTCAAATAAGAGAGCACCCACAACAGATTCAAGTTTTAATGAATCGGTAGTGCTCAAACTGATTGAGGTCACGAAGTGATCCCATGACTCGGGCAGGGAACAAAACAAGGTTATTTCCTTGTCTTCTTCCTCCATTTTTACTTCCATATCTGACAACTGGCAAATAAGCGTATTAAAAACATTTAAGTGTTCTGAAATTTTCATACCCTCCTTCATCTGAAGACTATACAATTGTATTTTTAAATAGATTCTATTTGTCAAATATTTAGTCATATACAATGTTTCCAGTTTTTTCCATAACCCTTCAGCTGTACTCTCTCCAATAGTATTGAAGAGAACTTCATCTGCCAAACATAACCGAATGGTATTGAGAGCTCGGGCATCCAAGTCCTCCCAGTTTGAATCTGTCATGCTTGCCGATTTTTTATTTACCCCATCTAATGCTTTGTGCAACCCTTGTTGCACCAGCAAATCCCTAACCTTCAGTTTCCACAAAGCAAAATTGTTTTTCCCGATGAATTTATCCACCTCAAACTTTGCATTTGTCATTTTTGCCATTTTCTTCCTCCTATTTTCCCTTCTTTCTTTAATTTCCAACTAGGGTCTTAAAAAAAATTTCTTCCCCTCTTCTGCTAGGGTTTCAAGAGTTTCAGATTTTTCTTTATAAAAAAATTTCTTCTCCTCTTTTGCTATGGTTTCAAGAGTTTCATATTTTTCTTTCTTCTACTAGAAATAGGTTCCCCTCTAGGGATTTCCCTCTTCTGCTAGGGTTTCAAGAGTTTCTTTCTTCTACTAGAAATAAAAAATACAATTTCAATTTTTTCGAAATATATATATATATATATATATATATATATATATATATATATATATATATATATATATATATATATATATATATATATATATATATTCTGGTAGCAAAAAAAAAAAAAATTCTTACGATTTCTTCCCACAGCAAAAGAAAAAATCACAGTCTCTTTCCACAACAAAAGAAAAATCACGGTTTCTTCCCACAGCAAGTTTTCAAGAATAAAAAAAATACCCGTTTTCTTAGTAATGCAAAACAGGTTCAATGGCAGCGGATTTGATTCTCTCCAGCGGATTTGATACCAGGAAATGGCTTCTTTAACCACTCGACGACTCTCCACTCGATGGATAAAGCTACTCCTCATGGTCTCCTTTCTTATCAATCGCCGGCTAAGGCTACTCCTCATGGCCTCCTTTCTTATCAATCGCTTCTTTAACCACTCGACGGCTTCAGCTGCTCCTCACGGCCTCATTGCTATTTAACAAAGTTACAAGGTGATGAGGTTTTTTCACAACGCTATTCTCCACTCTGCAATAGGATTCTTTCTCGGACTCGACAAACCCCATGTCCTTCGACAGCATATAAGGCAGATTCTCTCCTCTTGGCAGTCACGAATTCCCTCTTCTTGACAGTTTGGCGGGCAGATTCTTCTTGACAGTTTGCACAACCGCTCTCCAATTCTTCTTGACAGTTTGCACAACCGCTCTCCAATAGGCTCTCTATTCGACGGCCTCCCTCCTTTCTCTGGCGAATGGATGCAGATTCCAATAGAACTCGCTTTCTTCTCGACGGCTTCCAACAACTTGGCCTCCCTTTTTAGCGGATGGCAAAACCCACAGAGACCTCAGACTTCTCTCATGGTGAAGGGATTTCAACTTTTTTTTTAAATGGCTCTGATACCACTTATTGAGAGGAAAAACATTAAATGAGAAAGAAATAGAATTGATAACTGAATGAAACTAAAGAATAAATACACATGACTAAATACACAGATATTTACGTGGTAAAAACCTTGACAGGTTGTCAAGGAAACATCCACGGGGCAAGGGATTGGAAACTCTTATTAATCAAAATGATTCTCCATACTTTACAAGCCTCTCGGGCCATCTTATTTAACCTGGACTTATTTCGTTATTCCAACTACATTTCGTTATACAACCAATCAATAGGTAATAAGTAAATTTGCCCAGAATTACTTATTTAAATTTTGTTGTCATATTTTAACAATATCCCCCTCTCAACTAGGGAGAATCCATTCATCATGTGTCTAAATTCCTATTCATGGCCTTCACTAAGACTTACGGTTGTTGGTCCTGGTCTAGTGCATTACACATGAGATAGAAAAACACAATTGTGACTCCCTCTTAACCAGGGACCTACAGCAGCAATGATTTAAAACATCCAACTGCTCATGAACTACTCCTTCAGTTGATGTCTTGAATTGAGGAACATTCAATTTTTGGATCTCTTCTTATGGCACTTATTAGGGCACATGTCATCCATCACTTTCATTTGAGAGCCATTTCTTCTATCAGAGAGTGATCCATCAATCTTCTCATCTGGTCTAGCTTCATGTTATGCTTATTTCTTTCGAACCATATATCTTCCAAGGATCTTTCATCCTACCATATGGTTATCAATTTGTGGGAGTCATCTACTTCCATTTGGCATCCCTGCATAAGCTCATCAGATGTTATTCAATTATAAATATGAATACTTTAAATCAAAAGTTACCTTAGTGATGGTCTTTCACCATGACATCTTCTTGTAGGCATCGACATCCTTTCTTTACAAATTGACACATATCCTAAAGATATGCATTGTCAAGGTTCTCCATCCTTTCCAGACTTCTATCAGAGTCTACATATCTTCCGAGGAGATTTTTTAGTCAAGTCTTCTTGGTTTCCTTAGATGTTGATTACCTCTTTTCATGATTGAACTTTTTCGCGATCTCTTCCTTTCTCTTCCACACCATTTTATTTCATTCCCGTAAACTTCCGATTTCAAGCTCCTTGATAGTATATAATCACCTCATATTCCATATGAGGAAATATTATGTTGATTTCATCTAGTGTGGAACATGTCTATCGACAACCTGTGCATCAGAAGAGTTCCTGCTTTCTTTGATCATACTTCTTCTACCTGCAACCATATGACCTATCTACATAGAATCCAGTGTCAGCATATATATATGTGTGTGTGTGTGTCCCTCATTCCTTTCTTTGAGTCATCCTACAGTAGATTTCCTTGGAGTGAATAATTTTATTCCCTTGACCAAATTCATCAATATGTCATCATTTCTAATCCCAGAATTTTGTCAAGTTAGAATTTCTCAAGAAATATTATTTCTTTATTTCTAACTAATGAGTCCAAGGAAGACTCCATTAGAAAATATCAGCATCTGCTTCCTTATTTTTTATTGAATGATGACCTTTGATCTTGATGACTGCCTTCCATAAATGTTGTTTTACAGTGAGGTTCCTAGGAGACTCTTATAGCATAGATGTCACATATGTGTTACAAACATCCTCCTACAACGAGTGCTCCTCCTTCAATTCTTCCATCATGATGCCAATCTTGGAGTGATGCATTTATCTAATATACCATGCTTCCTAACATATTATTTTACAACCTTAAAGATACCTCTTAAAGAGAAATATGGTCCTAATCATAATAGAGACCTTTCACTTCTTCTTTCTCAGGCTTCTTTGAATTTGGTTCTTTCATTTTTCCGACGATACGGGCTTCTCCCTTTTTCCTCTTGTCCTCATTAGATATGGGACAATATTTCATTACACTCATAGCATCGTATCTTATCCATGTTTCTTATTTTATTTTTGAGGACCAAACTTATTGAATCTTCCCTTTCTCCTTGATATGGCAACATAGGCTTGATTTTATTCATTTGATCATATATCCACTTTAGCTTTTAACCTCATCTCTTTTAATTCTCATAGATACCATAGATCTTGGAATGGTGTTGCTTCTTTCTTCTCCTACATTCATGAAGTGAGATTTCCCCATTCCTTCGGTAGAGCATTCAGCATTACTATAGTTATTTCTCTATCAGTCATTTCTTCTCCCAATTCCTGCAATTGTTCTTGTATTTCAGAAATATTCATAAACTATAAAGTTATTATTTCTCTTGATGTCTTCAGCCTGTATAGTTCTTATCTCAGAGATATTACTTCCCCTGTAGTATTCATCAAGAACAACTCCACCAATTTGTTATATATCTCTTTTGAAGATTCTAGTTTTGATACATATGGGATGAGAGAGTCCTTTATGGATTCTATATGAATCCTTTGGGGTCTTATTTCTCCCTTCGTGTATTTGGCATGATCTTGAATATATTCTTTCGAAGGTCTAGTTGAAGACCTTTTGAAATAGTTCATGACTTCATTCTAGAAAAGATTTAGATCTGATCTTTTCTTTCATGCAAGAAATTTTGTAACCCTAACCAGTTTGTTGCTTTCTTAGGAAAAAGACATTTTGACAGATTTAGATGAAGTCATAAATATACTTTCTTGAATGGGTAATTTTATTTTACAACTAGCTTCCTTGTTGATGATAATGAAGATAACAGTAGAACCTCCCTTTGAGATTAGCTTCTTCAATAGTGGTGAATGAGAGTTAGATCACCTTGAATCCTTCAAATGATGATGATGATGATCAAGGATGGCTTAATGATGAGTTCGACAATGTTGATTTGATTTCAACACCAAATAGTTGTTGATGACTTCCTAATTTCTGCAAACTGCGTCTTTTGAATTTGAAGATTGATTCTTCAATATAGAATTTTTTCCTTCTAGAAATTGATCCTTGATCTTCTTGGTACTTGAGTGTCTTTTTGTCAAATATCCCTCTCTAGCACCTTAGCTTTGATATCATGTTGAGAATTTCTTAGGGCGTAATTTAATTCAATTCTGTAGTTGATAATTACTTGTGAACTTATTTCTCTTACTTAGATCTTCTCTTCATCAGCTTAATAGGTCTTTCATCAAGTAAATTATCAAAACGAAAAAACACAAGATTTTGGCTCTTCAAACCAGGGCCAAAACCTCTCCCTCTTGGAGAGGAAAACCCAAAATTAATTCTTCTTATATATCTTTAATTGACAAGTACCATGACCATGGCATAGAATCTTGACACCAGTATGCCCTCAAGACACTTGTCACTGCTCTTCTCATCTTCTCATGTTGATCCCTTCATTCTGCACTACACTGCGCTGGCACTAGGAAACTCAGTTCCTAGATCTAAATAGTGAACTCCTTCTCTTCCTTCCTTTGATCTAGCAACGACCTCCTAGAGACCTCTCCTTGGCCTTCTACACTTGATGCCCAAGACCAAGAACTTCTTTTTGTAATAATCCTTCTTCACGCTGTAAGTGTACTCGTTCTTTTTCTGGTGTATCCGAGATGTGGTGATCCAAATCTGAGACCTCATTTGCTTCTCCTTAGTATTCCCTACAATATTCCTTTTTTTGTTACCAAGTTACCCTTATCTGCAGTGTATAGTAGTCATGTTTCTTACTGTGGTAGCCCTCAACCTACCTGAAATATGTGGAGTAGTAACATACCCTTAAACAAAGATGATAACCGACATTCTTCCTTGCTGAGATATCTTCCCTTATCACACTACTCTTCGAACTAATTGCAGTTATGTCCTTCGCATCTTTATCATAGAACTTGACCAAAATTGTTGTGTCCAAATGAGGCTGCAACCCCTTTATATATAGGGACTGTCTCTAGATTTTAGGCCGATATGAAGGTAGGTGTGTAGGCCGACTTCTTAAGGTTGTAGGCCTACTTCTTCAAGGAGATCTTTTCATTATATTTGAGCCGACTTTGTGGAGCATATTCATAAGGTCTTGGAGCATACAAATACATTAATAATTGTCCTTTACAAGTGTAACAACACTTCATATACATGACTCTAAATTATACATTTATAACAAGATGAAAATCCCTAAAGACCTCAAGAAGAATTCTTTGACCTATAATAAAAAATTCTTTGCTCATAAAACCCATGAGGCAAGCATTTACAAAATATATTTTATTATCTTTGTCTTCTTCATTACATAAATTCATAATTATTTTTTCATTATGAAGACCGAACCTACTTACACTTTCCAATAAGGGTTTTCATCTCCCAATGTAGGGAGATGGAGTTTAAGCATTGTTTTTGTCTTCTCCTATTGTGACCAGGGTCAAGAACCCAATGGCCTACCTCCTCTAGGATTTCAAAATCAAAGAAAATTTGACAATCATTGGCTATGAGGGTCTCAAGATTGTGAATATCATAAAGAATATATGAAGGAGTGATTGAATGGTAGATGGTCACAACCTCTTGTGGTTGGACCCGTGCTCGTGATTTACCTTGGGTTCCCCATCCACCTCCCCCTCAGGTAAGTGTGCATGCATTGTCAAGGCATGATGCATTGGAAAGGGAAACAACAATCACTGAAACCAAGACTCAACAAACCAAAGAAGGTAGTATAGAGAATATAAGTGTTGAAAGGAAGGCTGAAGCGAGGACTCATAGTAGGTTTGTATAAAGTAAGCTAGCACGAGTCAACAAAGCAAAGAAGAAGGTTAGCACATGGAAAAATTTGGGGAGGATGACACTTCAAACATATTCAAACCCACCGTAGGCCACAATTCTAATCACCATGAAAAGTTGAGCAATAGAGTGAATCGATAAAAATAAATGCATGAACAAAAGAAGTGTGAGCTCATAAAGTTAGGTAATACCCAATTGATAGTGTCCCTTGATGCCCAAGACTTCAATTGTTGTAGAACTGAAGATGGGGAGGCAACAACAATGCCACGAACCACTAGCTCTAGAGGAAGCCACAATATCCAGTGAGAAGTCATGTCAACACAGATAGAATCACCTGTTATTATGTCATCCCACTTGATCTGTGAGCACCAAGGTGTCTTAAATCCATACAATGGTTGAAGGCTCATGCAAACTCAAACCACCACAACTCCACTAAAATGTCACAAATAAGCATGCTCCAAGGAAAGGTAGAAAGGAATACCTAGAAATATCAGGAAATTTATCCATGTAGATACCCTAGAAGACCCTAAAATAAATCCCACCTATTGCAAGAACGATATCGTAACACACCATCAAAATCCACATAAGGGAGACGTTGTAGACGAAGGTAAAACATGATTGAGACTTGCCATCAAAATTAATTTAGAAAAGGATGCCCACATGCTTGGTACATGGGATGGGTTGGCCATGCCACTCCATGTTAAAAAAAAATTAAAAATTGAGTTTAAGTTATTTAATATAGAATTTGAATGAGCTGAGAATTTTCTATACGAGTAGTCTATAATGCGACTTTTTGAAGGCTTTTAGGGTAGTTTTTTCTGGTCTAATTTCTCTAAATTCCGGCAAGAATTTAGTGAAAATAGAAGTTTGATCAGTAACTTTGCAAAATTGAAGTGTCCTAGGGGTTTTCTAGGATGCTGAATACATATATACAGTCAAAAAACCAATTTAAATAACAGAGATCAAGATTTTACCTCAATATATTTCACCTGATTCCGGCACCTCAAACTCCAAAAAGTCACACTAAAGACAACTCCTTTTCTATAATGCTGAATCTATTTATGCTTTCAAAAATACATTTTAAAAAAATCACAAATTCAGGTGAAAAACTTTTTTGCCTATAAATTAGGCTAAGAAAAAAAAGAAAGAAAGAGTGAGTTAACATTCTATTTAATATGTTTACACTGTAAAATGAAAAGTAAGAAAAAGAAATAACTACGATCAATTTTGGCTCTTCGAAATTCCAAACAGAAACCACCTCGTCTGAAATAGAATTCGTATTTATTTTTAAACTTGCTATCACTGTTCCGTAAAGTCAAGCCGCGTGAAGAAATTGGTTAAATCGAACAGAAAGTAGCAATGACTTCACGTCGGATGCGACTTTCACCTCGATATTGATGCTGAGAAAAAATTGCGCGCGCTGCACGTTTACACTGAAATTGAAAAAAATCGTACCCGTTCACGTTTACATTAAAATTTCCACAGGGAAAAAAAATAAAAATTGGACTAATTTGCAGGAGTTTTTAATTGTACTAATTTTTAATAAAAATTGGACTAATTTTTTTGTATTTTTTTTTTAATTTATGAAATGGATTTAGTAATATTAAAAATTCTTTAATATTTAAAATATTAAATTTTGAAAATGTTAACAGAAATTTTAAAATTTAAAATATTAAATTTTGAAAATGTTAATAGTAATTTTAAAATTCATTCAGTAGATTTTTACAAAATCAAATTGGAATTTTTTATTAATTTTTAAATAAAATTGGAACATATGAAACTAGAATTTTTTATTAATTTTTAAATAAAATTGTGACATGTTTAGACTAACCCAAATTTTATATCTTTATTCTAAAATAACTAAAAAAAATTCAAAGATTTTTGTAAAATTATGAAAAATTTAAATATAAATGTCTGAAAATATAAGTTATTGATGTTAAACTTCAGGGTTTTGAATATTCCAGTGTATTTTTTTGATGGTGTTGAATTCATTTCCACCATAAAAAAAAATTCAATCACTTCAATTCCCTATTTTTTTAATTTTTTTATACTAAATATTTATCTTTTTATATTAAATTCATAAAAAAAAATACTATCCAAACTATTTTGTTGTGTCCATAGAAAACTCCAATTCTATATGTTAAATAAATATCAGTCAAACCACCTTGCCCATTAGACCTTTGTATTTATTTCTAAATATTTGCAAACACCATCCCGTGAAGTCAAGCCGCGTGAAGAAATGGATCAAATCAAACATAGACATAAAGTAGCCATAACTTCGCATCAAATTCAACTTTCACCTTCAGAATAAGTAAAAATAAGTGGCGTACGCAAATTGGTCAAATCAACGAGGAATTTTCATGACACTCGCAGTAATTTCTTCGTCACCTGATAAATTGTACGTACAGATATAGGATGGCGAGTCTTATATCTCAGTCTATTGGCCTATAAATGCACCGAGAGACAAAATGGCCACCGTCAGATTAAAGCAATAAATGATCCTACGGTGGTCTCGGTGCATTTATGGGCCGATACACTAGGATATAAGGCTCGCCATCCTATATCAGTCGGCGAGCCTTATATCCCAGTCTATCGGCCCATAAATGCACCGAGAGACGAAATGGCCACCATAGGATCATTTATTGCTTTAATCTGACGGTGGATATGGCGAACCTTATATCCCAGTCTATCGGCCCATAAATGCACCGAGAGACGAAATGGCCACCGTAGGATCATTTATTGCTTTAATCTAACGGTGGCCATTTCGTCTCTCGGTGCATTTATGGGCCGATAAACTGGGATATAAGGCTCGCCAATGGAAACCAATATTTATCAGTGTATTGGCCCATAAATGCACCTGGGAAATAGATGCCCACCATTGGATGGTGTACTTGCTTTAATCCAACAGTGGGCAGTTACTTTCCAGGTGCATTTATGGGCCAATAGACTGATAAATATTGGTTTCCCTCGCCAATGGCCACCGTAGGATCATTTATTGCTTTAATCTGACAGTGGCCATTTCGTCTCTCGGTACATTTATGGGCCGATAGACTGATATAGGATGGCGAGTCTTATATCTCAGTGTATTGGCCCATAAATGCACCGAGAGACGAAATGGGCACCGTCAAATTAAAGCAATAAATGATCCTACGGTGGTCTCGGTGCATTTATGGGCCGATAGACTGGGATATAAGGCTCGCCATACACTGATATGGCGAGCCTTATATCCCAGTCTATCGGCCCATAAATGCACCGAGAGACGAAATGGCCACCAAAGCAATAAATGATCCTACGGTGGCCATTTCGTCTCTCGGTGTGGCAAATATCTCGACATGGATGCTGAGGAAAAAAACGGTGAGTGCTTCAAATTTACACTAAACTTCTGGATACAAAACTATATCCACAATGTGTGTGCATATATTTTTTAATTACAGAAGTCGCCGAATATCTTTCAGTGTTACTTTATTTTGCAAAATATTGGAGGGATTTTCATGGCCGAGGATGAGATTGGTGAGGAGAATCAGAGTGCAGCCATATTGGAGATGACGATGGATGTTGTTGTGGCTTAATATCGTCGGCTTTGGCTGTTGTGTATGGAGACTTTGCGTTTGCGTTCATCCTGCACAGCATAGTAGAAGAAATTAATATGAATCTTAGTTTATAATGCCGGGTTTTTAAGTATTGTGTATTTTGAAATTGTTTATACAGCATTAATAAAATATTTTCTTTCACATAAATATGAGAAGGAATTCAAAATTTAAGAAAGGTTAGGATAAATTTGTGTTGATTGGTTAAGTGATTGCAGATTTTGAAAATATTTTGATTTTTTTAGAATTTTTTTGGGTTAAAATCATATAACATTATCAATTTTTTTAACTATTGTGATTCATTTTCTAAAAGAAATGAATTACTGCCTATACTCTATCTCATATGATTTTAACCTAAAAATTTCTAATTTAAAATATATCACACAAACTTCAATTCAAAAATACTAAATTTTTTGAAAAATAATAAAAAAAAGTTAATTATTTAGCATATATGCTATACTTTTAATTCTATAATATTACCAAAAATTAAAATAAAGATACAAATAACTTTATTGATTATCAAGAAGTATAATAGTGTGGACATCACTCTGCTGATTGTCCAGAATTATATGAAAATTTCCTGTACTAATCACTGTAAGAATATTTTTAGATAATGTTCGTTGTTGTGGTTAATACTATTTATTTTGCTGCATAGTCTCGAATGACACATTTTCCTTAATAATTATTACAATATGTCCGAGCATGTTCTTTAATTTTATATAGTGTTGGTTGTGGTGGGTAATATTATCCAACTTTGAAATTGTGATTGCCACTTCTAACCATTATCATATTTTTCTTAAATATTGTAAATTATTATATATTTTACATAATTTTCAATATTGTGATTAATATCATCTATTTTACTAGTCAGTATTAAATCATCTAAAATCAGTTAGTTATTCAAATTTACTCATTTATAAATCATCAGTCACCATTAATGAATTTAATAGCTTCATTAATATATCTTGTTGGGCACACTGGGGTAGATTGGATAATGCTTGAAACCAATATTTTTAGAGTTATTTGTTTATTAAGACTGGGTAGATTGGATAATGCTGGAAACCAATATTTTTAGAGTTATTTGTTTATTAATATACAAGATAATATATTTAATAAGTTAGATTTTATATTTGTTTAAATTTAACTAGTAAAATTAGTAATTTATTAATATTCTAGATAATGTTAAATTTTGTATTTGCTTAAATCCAACTAATAATAACAAACCAACATTAATAAATAGATACTTAAAAATATTGATCTAATCTGTAATGATTACCTAAGATTTGGTAAAGAAAACAAGGTTATGGAAAATAAAACAAAGAAGTAAATATGGAACAAATATGATACCTGTCTTTGCGTTTCTCCAGAAAACGCTGCAAAGAATGTTTCCTCGTTATTGGAAAATCTGATCATGGTGACATTACGCAAAGGACATGATATAGAATGAGTATTTAATACAAGGGGATTCTTACAAATAATGCAATTTAAATTTAGAATAAAATCCCTCTACAAAAGTATTCCATTATTGGCATTGAATGAAACAAAATCCCTACATGATGGGTTTATATTGTCAAACATTGCAATACCCTTAAATGCATAATTCATTACCTCATTGTTCCTAGTCCGAATCCAAGAGGAAAAAATGAGCTACAACAATAAAAATGACAAAAACTCCTTTGTATATATTGGAGCCTAAGGGGTCACAATATAATCAAAACCTACATAAAAATAATAATGTAAGGGCACAATAATAACAATAATGGGTTTGTATGGGCACAACAATAATAATATGGGGGCTACATCAACATAACAGTAATTATAAGGGGGATGCACAAACAATAACAATGAGGGGGCTACATTAGTATTATAGGTACCTAGCATGCCCTTCTCATTCAAGAAAGTGTTGTCCTCAACGCTAGAGTAGTTTTGGATGCTTATGTATAAAGTTCTCATCCTCCCATGTGGAATCTTCAGCAGGTAAGTTCGTCCACTTAATGAGATGATCTAATATTGATCGATTACGTAGCATATGGATTATTGTTTTCATGACTCCTTTAGGCTCAAATATGATTTTTCCTTCTTTGACAAGTTCTGGTGACATTGTTGGAATTGGAATCTTGTCACCTATAAACTTCTTTAAGCATGAAACATGGAAAACTGCGTGTACTCGGGAAGATGCAGGTAGCTCCAATTTGTATGCCATAGTACCAATATTTTGCAACACCTTGTAAGGACTGTAGTATTTGGGTGATAATTTATTATCCTTCTTAGCTTGATTGAGGGAATTTGTTTGTATGGATGTAGTCGTAAAAATACCCAGTCACCTACATCAAAACTTCTTTCAATGTGATGATGATCTTCCTGTTGTTTCATTTGATTTTGTGTGAGAGTGATTTTATACTTTAAGAGTTGGTTAACTTGTTGTTGATGCACGATGTGATATTCCACTACTTGAACCTTAGAATTTTCTCTTTAATATGATGTGATAGATGGTGGATAATATCCATAAAGTGCCATAAGTGGGGTTACTTTTGTTGTAGTATGGAAGGAAGTGTTATACCACCAATTAGCTAGAGGAAAGCACTTGAACCATTGTGTTTTTTTATCATATGCAAAGCAAAGAATATATACTTTCAAAAAAAAATTCAATATCTCTGTTTTCCCATCATATTGAGGATGATAAGATGAGCTATGAGCTAATTGAGTACCAAGATAAGAAAATAATTTTGTCCAAAAATTTCTAGTGAAAATGGGATCTCTGTCACTTACTATAATCTTTGGGTCTCCATGAATATTTTGAATTGTTTCCATAAATGCACTAGCAACTCTGACGGCTTATAAAGGATGAGATAATGCACAAAAGTGTGCATACTTGGTAATTCTATCAACTACCACCATGATGACACTCTTTCCTTCATACTTGATAACCCTGTGATAAAATCCATTCATACGTCTTCCCAACGCTGACTTGGAATGGATAAAGGTTATAACAAACCTCATGTCTTAATTGTCTCAACTTTATTTTGTAGGAAAGCCAAACATTATACCACAAAATTTTGAATATAATATTTAAGGTCATTCCAAAAAAAAACCTCTTGACCCTCTGGTAAGTTTTTAAAATTCCGGAGTGTCCTCATAAGGGAGAGGTGTGTAATTCCAAATCTTTTATATGAGTTGGGAATTATTACAAATATATAAGTGATCTTTGTACCGTAATGAATCAATTTTCTAGCAAAATGTATCAGATGTACTAGGATCTTGTTGCAACTTTTGAATGAGTGTCCACACGTCTTCATCATTCTTCTATTCATCTCTTTCTTTGGTTATCCACTCAGGTTGGATAATAGAAACGGCACAAATAAATGCTTCCACATCTTCATCCTTTCTTTAGAGTGAATCTGCATCAACATTTTTCTTCCCTTTTTTGTATATGATTTCAAAGTCATAACCCAACATCTTTGTGACCCATTTTTTTCTCCTCTAAAGGTAATCTTTATTCCAAAAAGTATTTAATACTATCATGTTTTATTTTACCTTGAAGTGTATTCCCATTAAGTAACGTTGGCATTGCTTTAGTGCATGTAGTATTTCCAACATTTCCTTCTAAAAAATAAGTTTGTGAAAATAATTTCGTTTGATTGGACAACTTTCAAAAGCAACGATTCTTCCTTAATGCATTAAAAATACACCAATTCCATTTAATGAGGCATCACATTCCACACTAATTTTTTTGTGAAGTGTGGCGCTAAGAGTAGTGCTTGCCACATTGCCTCTTTAAGATATTTAAATGCCTTAGTTTCTTAATAATTTCAAAAAAATGCATATTTCTTCAGTAATGATGTTAGAGGTGTTGATATTCTCCCATAATTCTTAACAAACTTACGATAATACCCTGTCAACCTAAGAAATCCTTGAATATGCTTTGTGGTTGTGGGGATTTTCTATTCCTTAATGGCTTTAATTTTGTTAGGGTCTACCTTAATACCCTCATGAGATACAATATGACCCAAATATTTGCCTTTTGTGCTCCAAAGAAACATTTGGAGGTTTTTTCATAATTGTTCCTCCTCCAATAGTTTGAGCACCTTGTCAACATGTTGAACATGATTCTTAACACCCTCATGAGATACAATATGACCAAAATATTCCAAATCATGTATTTCAAAGAAAAATTTAGAGGTTTTTTCATATAATTGTTCCTAAAATATTTTGAGCACTCTGTCAACATGTTGAACATGGTCATTCCAAGACTTGCTTTACACTAGTATATCATCAAAAAATAATAACACAAATTTTCTAAGGAAGGGTTTGAAAATAGAATTCCTCGAACCTTGAAATGTGGAAAGTGCATTAGTAAGGCCAAAAGGCATGACCAAAAATTCATAATGACCCTCATGAATCTTGAATGTTGTTTTTATAAATTATTTAGTCTTCATTCTAATTTGATGATATCCTGAACGAAGATCCATCTTGGTGAAGTAAATTTCTCCATATAATTCATCCAACAATTCATCAATGGCAGGAATGGGAAATTTATCTTTGATACTGAGCTTATTGATATCCCTATAATATGTACAAATTCTCCATGGCCTGTCCTTCTTATGCACCAATACTACTGGAGTAGAGAAATAACTTTGACTAGGTTGAATTATACCATCCTATAAAATTTCTGCAACTATACGCTCAATCTCACTCTTTTGGGCAAAAGGATATTTTCAAGGCCTAATGTTTGGAGGAACACTTCCTCAAATTAAATGAATAGCATGATCATGATCATGAATAGGTGGGGGGCATTTGGTAGTCTCAAAAACATTGGAATGATAGTCTAAGAATTTTTAGAGATCTGGAGAAATATATTATTTCGATGTTTGAACCTCTAGTGAGCATAATTGTGCAATTATGCCTCGTTGTTATTTCTTCAGAAGTTATGTCATGTAATTAGAGCTGATTATATTTCCTCGTTTCCCTGCAATACCCCTTAATTCAAATTTGTTTCCTTCCCAAAAAAAATTCAAGAAAAGTTCTTGAAATTTAGAATTTATCATCCCCAAAGATTGTAACCCTTGGAATCCTAGTACAACATCCACACCACCCATTGGAATGGAAAGAATTGGACTATTCAATACATATTCCCCATGGTTAGCTTTATATTATGGAACTTTCCAGAGAAATTTATAATTCATCCATTTGTAACCATCACTTGACACTCAGGTGCTGGATATAAGAAGAAATTCAATTCCTTAGCTATCTTACAATGAATATAATTATGAGTATTGCCTGAATCAATCAACACTAATACATTTTTCTTCTTGATGTATCCTTCTATCTTGAGCGTTTGAGACATGGTAGTTCCTGCCAATGCATTACAAGATATGGATGGATTCATTTATTCTTTCTGAAGGGTTGGTTCCTGGTGTATATCCTCCTCTTTTGATGTTTCTTGTTCCTTTTATTCCTCCTCTTCACAATCTATGTAGAATAATTTATTCTCAACACACTTATGAACTTCAGTGTATTTTCTATCACAACTATGACAAATCCCTTTTGATATTGTTTTCTCCAATTATTGTGGCGTCAACCTTATAGGTTGTGGAAGGATTGGTCCAGCAACAATTCTACATTTATAGTTGTGAGTGGTAGACTTCCATGTTTCCATAATTTTGCTTTCAACTTTTCTTTCCATCCTGAATGCCTTCTCTAATGAATCAAGTTCCCAAAGGTGAACCTCATGTTGGATGTTATCCTTCAAAGTCCCAATGAATACATCAATCCTATGCTCCTCTAGAATATCAGTTACCCTGATATTCAATTTTTGGTAGTCCTTAATGTGATCCACCATTGAACCCTTTTGTTTAAGATTTATCAATTGGCTAAAGAAGGTGTTTCTCTTCGTATCCTCATCATGTGCAATCATTTTCTCCATAAAAATTGAGCAAGTGACAGGTGATTTACGAGAAAAATCCATCGATACCATACAAATTGATTTGGTTCTAAATATAAAGTTTCAATGCATACCTTTTTTGTGTGTTGCACATCATGGAGATCAAAATATTGCTCCATTTGAAGCATCAATGTTACCGGATCCTTGCCATGAAACTTCCTCGTATCAATATTTGGAATGTGGTTGTTCTTAAAGCCAATGTTGGATTCTTTAAAATCATATTTCATATTATTTTTTTCTTCATCCTAAATTTCATGGAGTGCCTGGTTACCACTAGGAATCCTTTCTTGCAGCAACATTCTCAAACCTTCCATGTTTTCTTTCAAGCTATCCATATTAGCTTCCATGTATGATTTTAAACCCTCCATGTCTCATTTTAAACCTTCCATGACTCATTTTAAACCATCCATGTCCCTTTTAACTCATCTTTGGTTGCTCTTCGTGAGAGTGAAATTTCTTGCACTTGGTCCCGTAATTTTGATATATCATGTTGCAATTATTCCTCCTTATGTGTCATAGTAGAGATTTCTAAGGGTGTAATGGATGTAGATTTATTTTGTTTAGGAGGAATTTTAGAACCCAATACTAATATCTATTCTTAAATATACCCTTGAAATCACTTCAATTTTTTTCAAACAAAAGTTATGCAATTTAAAAAACAAAAAAACAAAATACACACTTTTTTCTTACTTTTAGGAAATCGATCTTGAATCGGTTGAAAATTTGTAATTTCAGCTCTCCAAAGTATGAAATTCCATCTTGTGGTATTCCTCTAAGTCTTCTTTCCAACTCCACAAGTCAGACCAAAATTGGATTCTTCAAGATAAAGTTATGCCCAATATCCCACGATGCCATGATTATGGACTAGTTCAGTAGATCAAATTTGTACAGAGTGTCACATGTCACTGTTTTGAATTTCCACCCTAAAATTGATACAAAATAAACTGCAGTTTGTTCTCTTTCTGTCACTTTTTGCGAAATTCAAATCTGATGCTTGAAGAGAAAGTTATGATTGTTTTCCTTTAGTCACTTGTTTAGGATTGAATTCTAGAGCATGTAGAAACCCCAACTTATTCAACCCATATCTCTGAAAATATAGCGAAACAAGATCTGAAATTCTTACATGAAGTTCACCGAGATTTTTTCTGCACATGGTTGCAATTTCAACTTCTGAAGCTTTGTAGAACAAAGTTATAATGAAAATGACAAGATGACCTGTTTGAAGAAGATAAACCCTAGAATCCAAAGCTCTGATACCAAATGTTATGCAAACAACTTACAAAATAGAAGAAAATATAGATCATTGACTTAAAAACTATTCTTTTTGATTGGGAAACCTCTTTTACATTACATAAATGAACACTTCTTAGATGATACAAATGACAAGACCTCCTTTGTATATATAGGAGTTTAAGGGGTCACAATATAATTAGAGCCTACATAACAATAATAATGTAAGGGCACAACAATAAAAATAGTGGGTTTATATGAGGCACAACAATAACAATATGGGGGCTACATGGGCACAACAATAACAATAAGGGGGATACGCTAATGATAATAATAAGGGGGCTACACTAGTATTATAGGGACCTAACACATTCATATTAGAGGATATATATTAAAGAAAAAATAACATAATATGTTGAGCATATGAATAAGGGGTAAAGGGGTTTTATATGTTGTGTATAAAAAATGGAGTTCAAAGTTAATGGAAAAATATAAAAAGGTATAAAAAAATTAATGAAAAATGGATACCTACAATATCTAGTGAAAGTAGGGGTTTTTTAAATTGGGAAGGTGAATTGGGTTCCTATTGGTAGGGGGTTAAATAAAGTGATTTTTAGAGGTATTTTCCAATATGTAGTCAAATCAGGGGTATTGTTTAGTATGTCACGAACACACATGATATGACATAGGTTCATAGAGTGAAGCCTTGGATTGTGCGTGATCAAATCTACAATGTCGATTTTTTAGGTCAAAGATACAACACTTGGATGTTTGGGTAAGTGCCATGCGTAAGTGTAGAATAATATGGAGGGTTTACAATTAAATACCAAATCTTTGGCATAATCGATGAGCCAAACCTCAAATTAATACCACATTCAAAACAAGTTAATGGGATGTATCATTTTATAAGGAAAATTATTGCTTACACGATGCAACCATTGATATGTGTGTGGAAATTTTTTGCTTATCTTAATGCAACCACTGATATGCACGTGGTAAAGTATCGTTTGTCTAATGCAACTTATGTTTTATGCATAATATGTTCCACAATGTTAAAAATGAAATGCAGCTATAAGATAAGACATTACAACAATGCCATGAATTCAAATAGTAATAATAAGAGTGGTAGGATGAAGATTTGTATGCAAGACATTAAGGCATAAACGTTAACGAAGTAAATGATTAACTTAAACAATTGCTAACAGTATAGTGGACGGTTCCCATTTTATGTAAGTGGTATATATATATATATATATATATATATATATATATATATATATATATATATATATATATATATATATATATATATATATATATATATATTTGGAAAAGGTTAAGGATTAAATATTAGACTAAAGAAAGTGGAAATATGAAATAATGTAGATTAAAGTATGGTAACTATAGTTAGAATGAAAATAAACCAATTGTAAATGAGAGATTTAGAGTATCTAGTTTCATCAACAATAAATAAAAAGTGTTACTAAAAAGAGTGACAGTCTCCTAATACAAAAAAGCAAAAGCAAACTATTGTCCATTCATTAAAAAAAATAAAAAAAATGAGTATGTTGAGGTTCTTTAGATTAATAATCATAAAATTGTTAGTTTTTATTCGCTACATCTCAAATTGATATTTATCATAAGCTCACTTGAGATTATAATGTTGAAAACAAGATAAATGAAGGGGTGGGATGTTTATTATGGCCTTGAAAACCAGTGTAACTTAATAGTTGTGGAATAAATAAAAAATCTTAGTTGAGAATCTTGTCATTCTTGTTGCCTTACATGGATGTGAAGTGTGGGGATACTATATCTCGAGATAATCTTAGAGGAGGACAAAGCAAATCCAAAATAAATTTACAATTTATTGTCTCAATTCTAAAAGAAATACAAATGAAGCTAATATTTCCCCAATTGAATGCATGGCCATGGTTAGGTAGTTAATGTACAAGAACAAGAGAAATAGTATGAATTGTTCCCAAAAATAGTTTCCACCTCTAGTAATAACCACCAATGGCTCAAATGAAGATGACATCAAGATGCCAAAAATCATTGGGTTATCTAGGAAGATATCATCTTACATCATGCCAACAACATTAAAACTAGCAATTGCACCACATGTTGCAAAAGAAACGTCGTAAGGCAATAGCATAGGAAAGAGTAGTCTAAAAGAAATGAGATGTTGCAGAGAAGGAGCCATCGTGAAGGAATGAAATGAAAATTTTACTTCCATGGAAGCACATCATGGAGGTTTCAAAGTTATTGATGATAAGAGTTATCAACCAGAAAGATACATTTCTTAAACTCTAAAGCCTCTTCTTGATTGAAAACATACTAAACTGATAAGATATAGCTGAAGAACAATAATTTAAAAACTTCTTGGCACAATTGTTACATAATAATTTGATGCACAACTTGTATAGTAGTAAATTTCAGCTTGCAACAAGTTCAAATAAAACAAGTGAAGTCTCTCCCATGTCTGCCATGTTCTTGTTTCTTTCAGTATAGTTGATATGAAGTTGGTTTCTTTTGTTTTTTGTGAAGATTGTAAAAAATGTATGGAGAGGTGGCTTTCGTCAGCTTGCTCCAAGTCCAAATGAAACAAGTGAAGTCTCAAGTCCAAATGAAACAAGTGAAGTCTCTCCTGTGTCTGCCATGTTCTTGTTTTTTTCAGTATAGTTGATATGAAGGTGGTTTCTTTTGTTTTTTGTGAAGATAGTAAAAAATGTATGGAGAGGTGGCTTTCATCACTTCAAGAGCAGTAAAAATAAGGCTATTAAGAAAACAACTCCAACACCGAGAGAGATTTGGTATAATTTATGGAATTGGCTAACATGTCTTGTTCTGTGGTGTTCGCTACTCAACATAGCTTTCTTGATCTTGTGTAGAAGAAATGAATTTGTATTTAGCTTATATTACATTAACCATTAAATTTCCAAGATTCATGGCAAGCTTTCCATCACATTTGTAGAGAAAATTATAAAAGAGTATCACACTTTTCTTATCAAAGCTAAATGCTCCTATATGCAACAATGACGGATTTCATTACTTAAGAGCAGTGAAAACAAGTTTATTGCGAAAAAACTCCAACACATTTGTAGAGAAATTATAACAAAATATCACACTTTTCTTATCAGAGTTAAATGCTCCTTTATGAAACAACAATGTATTTCATCAATTAAGATTAAAAAAAACAAGTTTATTGAGAAAACAACTCCAACACATTTGTAGAGAAAATTATAATAGGGTATCACACTTTTCTTATCAGAGCTAAATGCTCCTATATGCAACAATGATGGCTTTCATCAGTTCAAGAGCAGTAAAAACAATTTTATTGAGAAAACAACTCTAGCATTGAGAGAGATTCCGAAGCAAACGTTGAATTGGTGAATATGTCTTGCTCTATGGTGCTGGATATTGGGTATAACATTCTTGATATTGTATACAAGACTGTAAATTTGCATGTAGCTTATACTACATTAACCATGAAATTGTCATCATTTAGGGCACACTTCCCATAACATTTGTAGAGAAAATTACAATCGAGTACCGCATCTTTCTTATAATATCTAAATTTAATTTATGAAACAACTACCTTGTGCCTCATAGTTTAAATTTGTGCAAGGAGGAGGAGAGGAGGAGTGTCAAGGTGCAAGCTAGAATAAGAAGAGAAAGAAGAATCTTGTTTGGGACTTGAGATAGATTCATTCTTTGCACATCTAGAGTAAAGCTTAATAAAACAAAACTCACCATACTTTGAATTCTTGAAATAAATATCTTAAAAATTAGAATATCAATTTAATTCATTTTACTCAATTACACATTTAACAATATTCATTTGAAAAATTACAAATACAAATTACTATTTTAAATAAAAATGTTACAAAACATTTAACAATATTCATTTAAAAAAATAGAAATAGAAATTAAAAAAAAAAAAAACTAGCATTACAAAAAACATATATAAAACTATTTGCTTGTGGATCTAATGGCCTAAAACATTTCAATCATCTAACATGTGATCCAATGGCTCAGACATGGACACAGTGGCAGCTAGGGGAATTGTTTTCAAATAAGAACGTCTTACGACGTAAATATCATTGAACTAAATTTAAAGAGAAATTATAGCTCAATAAAGAATTAACAAAAATGACTTGATCAACCCTAATTTAGAATGTCAAAAGTAGTTTTTAGTTTTTTATAATCAACATTACTAAAATAATTACCAACTTCCACAATCTACTTCATTAACATTAGTCAATACCTAAAATATCATGGGATGCAATAATCTATGAAGATGAAAGAAGACCAGTTCTTTTATAGTGCCTTCCCTGCAATTTCAAAATATTTGTTACAATTTTAACCTTCATATCCTCATAAATAATCAAGAACTATAATAATCTTATAGCTTTTTTTAACCTTTTTATTTTAACATCCCAAGATTGTAAATGAATTTAAATAATTTTTACCTTAAAAAAAAAAATCAATTTTATTAAATATTAATTATCTGCTACTAGGTTTTGGATAGATTTAGGTGTCTTCTTAAAGAATTCCTAGATGTTAAGTCACTAATTCAATTCCCTCCCTTTTTCTATTATTATTGTTAGACATGACTTGGTTTTGAATAGATTTAAGTGTGTTATTAAAGAACTCCTAGATGTTAAGGCACTAGTTCAATTCCCTCTCTTATTTTATTTTTATTGTTAGACATGACTATAATATATCCTCATCATTACCAAAATTACAATAAATAAATAAATATCAATTATCAATTCATCCTATTCAATTTCATTTTATGCTTGTATTTCAATTTTAAATAATATGCAATGTATTTGTTAAAAAAAAAAAAAAAAGCATACTTTTAATCTGAAAATGAACGGATAAATGTTGTGAAAGTTTCAGTCACAAAATTATACCCGGTAAAGGGACTATAAAAATGTGATGTCCCTTGTTCAAAGGTAAATGTTTGAAGCATCTCCTTTTGAAAATCAGTGTGCATGCGTTTCTTTTTAAAATTTAAAACAGTTTTAATATAAAAGTGTTAAAAGTTATGAAATTTTATTTAAACTACACTGTATAGTATTTTAGTGTAGCATCACTTTTTTTATTTTAAAAAAATAATATAAAATATTATATTATATTATATTATTTAAAAAAGGAATAGTCATTTAGTGTAGCATCACTTTTTTATTTTAAAAAAATAATATAAAATATTATATTATATTATATTATTTAAAAAAGGAATAGTCAAGTTTTATTAATATAATTAGTTGAAAATAGGACGTGTTAGTAAAGCCGTCTAGATTAAATTTCAGGAGTAATTCTGCCGGTGAAAAGACATAAGATAAAATTTCAAGAATAATTGTCACAGTGAGAAGACATAAATGCAATCCCTAAATGACTTTAATCAATTAAATACCCTTTAAATATCCTCAAAACAAATCAAACCTAGAAAATAAACAACTTCACTATATATTAAATGGTCAATTATAATAGAAACGTTATATCAATTGTAACCTTTCGAAATGAAATTTAATTTGGGTAAGACTCTCATACAAATATACGATCCTAAAAAGTCAAGCCGCGTGAAGAAATTGGTCCAATCGAACAGAAAGTTGCGATAATTTCACATCATTTGCTGCAACTCTCACCTCCTAAATAATTAAATATAAAGAAGCGTACGCAAATTGGTCATATAAAACAGGAAGTTCTTCTTCGTCACATGATAAAATTGCACTTTCGTAAAGAATTAAAAATGAAGGATTCGCTAATATCTCGACATTGATGCGATGCTTTGAAAAGAAATGGTGCCCGCTGCAGATTCACACTAGAATTTATAGATGTCAGATAAATATCACACAAACCACCCAACAATGTAATTGTAATTTGACGTTCGAGAGAGACTTTTTTTTTTTTTTTTGGGTTCTCTTGGGTATTTGATAGTGAATAAAATTTTCAAACGTCAAGGTGAATAAATATCACTCAAACAAGTCACGTGGAATTTATTTTTTCATAGAATGTTTATGTTTTTTTAACATATTTATAGTTAATAAAATTTTGAAACGTTAATCAGTCTCATAATTTAAATTACTGGTCATGATTTTCAATGGCCGCAGGTTAGAGGTGAAGGAAGTGTTAAATAATATTGGTAAAGGCAAAAGGACATTGTCAAAAGGTAATGCTCTGAGCTTTTATTAATAAATCTTGATTAAACAAATAGTTTTATAATGGGTAAGTTGGAGGATGCTTAATTTCATATTTTGTTTTATATGTGTGATTGATTCTTTTCTTATTATATATACTTTTTGAAATATAACACAAAAAGTTATTATTCATGTTAATTCTATTAATAAATCTTTTTTTTTTTGGACTCATTCTTTATTGTTATTTTATTCTAAGTGTATATATAGTTTTTTTGTGAATTTATATTGGTATTACTTTCAAATATCAAAGTTTTTTTATACAAGTTGTAGTTGGACATTGCTTTCCATGAGTCATTGTAGGCAGTCTCAATCTGCCACAACGAAACCAGATATATTGAATACCTAAAAATAAGAGAGTATAACCAAAATAATATCAGCTAGAGTAAATAGACAATCATATTAACTACTAATTTGCAAGTAAAAGAAGTATTGGAAAACAGAACAAGAGATCAATTGTTCAAGGAAGTCAGTAGAGATGGATCTTGGGTGGTCGAACTTGGAGGAACTAAAGGCTTTGACTCACACTGGAGGTGGCTCTCTAGGCAGGGATGCCGAGCATCCAGACTCTTTAGGCATGATTGATGGTACTATTGAAGACATTTTATATCATTCAAAGAAGAGATAATGTCTTCTCACTCCCTATGCTTCTCTTTTAGGACCCTCCTAAGAAGGGTTTTCATTTGCCAATATAGGGAGATGGAGTTTAGGCATTATTTTTGTCTTATCCTATTGTGACCACGGTCAAGAACCCAATGGAATACTTGTTGAGAATTTGGTAGGGCGTAGTTTAATTCAATTCTATACTTGATAATTACTTGTGAACTTATTTCTCTTACGTAGATATTCTCTTCATTAGCTTATTAGGTCTTTCATCAAGTTAATTATCATAACACAAAAGACACAAGATTTTGGCTCTTCAAGCCAAGGCCAAAACCTCTCCCTATTGGAGAGGAAAACTCGAAATTAATTCTTCTTATCTATCTTTAATTGACAAGTACCATGACCATGACATAGACTCTTGACACCAGTATGCCTCCAAGACCCTTGTCATTGCTCTTCTTGGATTCTCATGTTGATCACTTCTTTCTGCACTGCACTGCACCAACACTAGGAAACTCGGTTCCTATCTCTAAATAGTGAACTCCTTCGTTGCATTCATTTGATATAACCACGACCTCCTAGAGACCTCTCCTCGACCTTCTAAACTTGATGCCCAAAACTAAGAACTTCTTTATGTAACAATCCTCCTTCACACTCTAAGTGTACTCGTCCTTTTTCTGGTGTATCTGAGATGTGGTGATCCAAATCTGAGACCTCATTTGCTTCTCCTTAGTATTCCCTACAATCTTCCTTTCTTTGCTGCAAAGTCACCCTTATCCGTACTGTACAGTAGTCATGTTTCTTACTGTGGTAGCCCTCGGCCTACTTGAAATCTGCGGAGTAGTAACAAACCCTTAAACAAAAATGATAACTCACATTCTTCCTTGCTGAGATCTCTTCCCTTCTCGCACTAGTCTTCGCACTAATTGCAGTCTTTTCCTTCGCATCTTTATCACAAAACTTGACCAAAATTGTTGTGTCTAAATGAGGCAGCAGTCCCTCTATATATAGGAACTGTCTCTAGCTTTTAGGCTGACATGAAGGTAGTTGTGTAGGCCGACTTCTCCAAGATTGTAGGCCGGCTTTTTCAAGGAGATATTTTCATCATATTTGAGCCGACTTTGTGGGGCATATTGGCAAGGTCTTGGAGCATACAAATACATCAATAATTTTTCTTTACAAGTGTAACAACACTTCATATACATGACTCTAAATTATACAATTATGATAAGCTGAAAAATCCCTAAAGACATCAAGAAGAATTCTTTGACCTATAATACAAACTTCCTTTCTCATGAAACCCATGAGGCAAGAATTTACAAAATACATTTTATTATTTGTCTTCTTCATTACATAAAATAATAATTACTTAGTCATTATGAAGACCGAACCTAGTTACACTTTCCAACACTCCATCTTAACTACGGAGGTATTCATAATGGTACATGGTCACTCTAAATCTCAACAATCTCATAAGAATAATTTTGATTGGTAATCCATATGTTATAGAATCATATTATCCAGCATTGTCACATAGCAAGGCCTTGACTAACATCTCCATCTCTCCATGATATCTTGAGCTACAATGTTGGTGATACCAATGACTATAGACACCATTTTTATTGTCTCCAAGGTACATTCTCCACCCGGGTGTTCACCGAGTATGACCTCATAGGACTATTCTTAATTCTCAAAGAATATCCATCCTTTCATGACTATTCTTTTCATGGATTCCTTAATACACCTCATAGAGTATCGAATGGTAGATAATTACCCAATCCTACATTATGTCTTCTAGAATGATGTTTATATCTCTCCCTCTCAACTAGGGAGAATCCATTCATCATGTGTCTACATTTCTATTCATGGCCTTCACTAAGACTTACGGTTATTATTCTTCATTTAGTGCATGACACATGACATATAAAAACACAATTGTCACTCCCTCTTAACCAGGGACCTACAAAAACAATGATGAAAAAAATCCAGTTTCTCATGAAGTACTTCTTTTGTTGACGTCATGACTTGAGGAGCCTTCAATTTTGGGATCTCTTCTTATGGAATAGATCATCCATCACTTTCATCCAAGAGCCATGTCTTCTATCAGAAACTAATCCATCAATATTCTCATCTACTCTAGCTTCATGTTATGCTCTTTCTTTCGAACCACATATCTTCCAAGGATCTTTCATCCTGCCATATGGTTATCAATTTGTGGAAGTCATCTACTTCCATTTGGTAGCCCTGCATAAGCTCATCAGATGTTATTGAATTATAAATATGAATACTTTAAATAAAATTTTACCTTAGTGATGATATTTCACCATGACATCTTCTTGTAGGCATCGACATCCTTTTTTTACAAATTGACACATCTCCTGAAGATATTCATTTTCAAGGGTATCCATCCTTTCCAAACTTCTATTAGAGTCTACATATCTTCTGAGGAGATTTTCTAGTCAAGTCTTCTTGGCTTCCTTGGATGTTGACTACCTCTTTTCATTATTGCACTTTTTCATGATCTCTTCCTTTTGTCTTCCGCACAATTTTATTTCATTCCCAGGAACTTCCAAGGTGTAGCTCCTTGATAGTATATAATCACCTCATATTCCATATGAGGACATATTATGTTGATTTCATCTGGTGTGGAACATGTATCTTGACAACCTGTGCTTCAAAAGAGTTCCTATTTTCTTTGATCATACTTCTTCTATCTACAACCATATGACCTATCTACATAGCATCCAGTGTCAGCATAAATATATACATGTACCTCATTTATTTTCTTTGAGTCATCCTGCAGAAGATTTCCTTGGAGTGAAGAGTTTTATTCCCTTGACCTGCTTCATAAATATGTAATAATTTCTAATCCCGGAATTCTACAATTTTAGAATTTCTCAAGGAAACCTATTGTTTTCTTTCTAACCAGTGAGTGAAAAGAGGACTCCATTAGAAAATGTCAGCATATGTTTCCTTATTGATTATTGAATGATGACCTTTATCTTCATGGTTTCCTTCTAATAATGTTGTTTTCTAAGTGAGGTTCCCAAAAGCCTCTTATAGCATAGATGTCACATATGTGTTACAAACATCCTCCTAAAGTGAGTGCTCCTCCTTCAATGCTTCCATCTTTATGCCAATCCTAGAGTGATGAAAATTTATCTAATATACCATGCTCCCTAACATATTATTTTACAACCTTATAGATACCTCTTAAAGAGGAAGGTGGTCTCAATCATAATAGAGATCTTTTACTTCTTATTTCTTAGGCTTCTTTGAATCTAGTTCTTTCATTTTTCCGACGATATGGGCTTCTCCATTTTTCCTCTTGTCCCCATTAGATTTGGGACAATCCTTCATTACACCCATAGCATTGTATATTATCCATGTTTCTCATTTTCTTCTTGAGGACCAAACTTACTAAATCTTCCCTTTCTCCTTGATATGGCAACATAAGCTTGATTTTCTTCATTTGATCCTATATCCACTTTAGCTTTTAACCTTGTCTCTTTTAATTCTCGTAGAGACCATAGATCCTGGAATGGTGTTGCTTCTTTCTTCTCGTAGATGCTTGAAGTGAGATTTCCCCATTCCTCCGATAGAGAATTCAACATTATTGTAATTATTTCTCTATCAGACATTTCTTCTCCCAATTCCTGCAATTAATCATGTATTTAAGAAATCTTCATAAAGTACGAAGTTATTCCTTCTCTTGATGTCTTCAACCTGTATAGTTCATATCTCAGAGATATTACTTCCCCTGCAGTATTCATTGAGAACGACTCCACCAAATTGTCATATATTTCTTTTGAAGATTCTAGTTTTGATACACAGGGGATGAGGGAGCCCTTTATGGATTCTATAAGAATCCACTAAGCTCTTATTTCTCCCTTCATGTATTTGACATGAGCTTGAGTATCTTCTTTTGAAGGTCTAGTTGAAGATCTTCTGAAATAGTTCATGAATTCATTGTCAATAAGATTTAGATTTGTCCTTTTCTTCCATGAAAGAAAGTTTGAAGCCCTAACCAATTTGTTGCTTTCTTAGCAAAAATACATTTTGACATATTTAGACGAAGTCATAAATATACTTACTTGAATAGGTGTTTCTCTTCTACAACCAACTTCCTTGTTGATGATGATGAAGATAGCATTAGAAACTCCCTCTTAGATTAGCTTCTTCAATAGTGGTGAATGAGAGTTAGATCACCTTGAATCCTTGATGATGATGATGATTAAGGATGACTTGATGATGACTTCAACAATGTTGATTTGATTTCAACACCAAATAGTTGTCAATGGCTTCCCAATTTTTGCAAACTGCTTCTTTTGAATTTGAAGATTGATTCTTCAATGTAGACTTTTTTCCTTCTAGAAATTGATCCTTGATATTTGGTGCTTGAATGTATTTTTGTCAAATAGCCCTCTCTAGCACCTTAGCTCTGATACCATGTTTAGAATTTGGTAGGGTGTAGTTTCATTCAATTCTCTACTTGATAATTACGAGTGAACTTATTTCTCTTACTTGGATCTTCTCTTCATTTGCTTATTAGGTCTTTCATCGAGTAGATTATCACAACACATAAGACACGTGATTTTGGCTCTTCAAGCTAGGCCCAAAACCTATCCCTCTTGGAGAGGAAAACCCAAAATTAATTCTTCTTATCTATATTTAATTGACAAGTACCCTGGCCATGACATAGACTTTTGACACCAGTATGCCTCCAAGACCCTTGTAACTGTTCTTCTCATCTTCTCATGTTGATCCCTTCTTTCTACATTGCACTGTGCCAGGCACTAGGAAACTCAATTCCTAGCTCTAAACAATGAACTCCTTCTCTTGCTTCCTTTGATCTAGACACGACCTCCTAGAAACCTCTCCTTGGCCTTCTACTCTTGATGCCCAAGACCAAGAAATTCTTGTTGTAACAATCCTCCTTCATGCTGTAAGTGTACTCATCCTTTTTCTGGTGTATCCGAGATGTGGTGATCCAAATCTGAGACCTCATTTGATTCTCCTTAGCGTTCCCTACAGTCTTCCTTTCTTTGTTTCTAAGTCACCCTTATCTACATTGTATAGTAGTCATGTGTCTTACTGTGGTAGCCCTCGGCCTACTTGAAATGTGCATATTAGTAACATACCCTTAAACAAAGATGATAACCGATATTCTTCCTTGCTGAGATCTCTTCCCTTCTTGCACTACTCTTCACACTAATTGCAGTCTTGTCCTTCGCATCTTTATCACAGAACTTGACCGAAATTGTTGTGTCCAAATGAGACCACAACCCCTCTATATATAGGGACTATCTCTAGCTTTTAGGCCAACATGAAGGTAGGTGTGTAGGCCGATTTATTCAAGGAGATATTTTCATTATAATTGAAACGTCTTTGTGGAGCATATTGACAAGGTCTTGGAGCATACAAACACATTAATAATTGTCCTTTACAAGTGTAGCAACACTTCATATACATGACTCTAAATTATACATTTATGACTAGATGACAAATCCCTAAACACATCAAGAAGAAATCTTCGACCTATAATAAAAAACTCCTCGCTCATGAAACCCATGAGGCAAGCATTTACAAAATAAATTTTATTATCTTTGCCTTTTGTATTACATAAATTCATAATTACTTACTCATTATGAAGACCGGACCTAGTTACACTTTCCAACAAGGATTTTCATCTGCCAATGTAGGGAGATGGAGTTTAGGAATTATTTTGGTATTCTCCTATTGTGACCATGGTCAAGAACCCAATGGCCCACCTCCTCTAGGATTTCAAAATCAAAGAAATTTTGACAATCATTAGCTATGAGGGTCTGAATATTGTGAATCTCGTAACGAATATATGAAGGAGTCATTGAATGGTAGATGGTCACGACCTCTTGTGCTTGGACCTAAGCTCGTGGTCTACCTCAGGGTCCCCATCCACCTCCCCCTCAAGCGAGTGTGCATGTGTTGTCAAGGCATGATGCATTGGAAAGGGAAACAATAATCATTGAAACCAAGACTCAACAAACCAAAGAAGGGAGTATAGAGAATATAAGTGCCGAAAGGAAGGTTGAAGCGAGGACTGATAGTAGGTTTGTATAAAGTAAGCTAGCATAATTCAAGAAAGCAAAGAAGAAGGGGAGCACATGGAAAAATTTGGGCAGGATCACACTTCAAACATATTCAAATCCACCTAGGCCATAATTCTAATCACCATGAAAATTTGAGCAATAGACTGAATCGATAAAAACAAATGCATGTCCAAAAGAAGTGTGAGCTGAGAAAGTTAGGTAATACCCAATCGATAGTGTCCCTTGATGCCCAAGACTTAAATTGTTGTAGAAATGAAGACGAGGAGGCGACAATAATGACATGAACCACTAGCTCCAAAGGAAGCAACAATATCCAGTGAGAAGTAATGTCAACATAGATATAACCACATGTTCTTATGCCATCCCACTTGATATGTGAGCACCAAGTTGTCCTAAATCCATACAGTGGTCGAAGGTTGATGCAAACCCAAACCACCACAACTCCACTAAAACGACACAAATAAGCATGCCTCAAAGAAAGGTAGAAAGGAATACCTAGAAATATCAGAAAATTCTCAATGCAGAGAACCCTAGAAGACCCTAAAAGAAATCCCACCTATTGCAAGAACGATACTGTAACACACCATAAAATCCACAGAAGGGAGACGATGTAGACGAAGCTAAGGCATGATTGAGACTTGCCATATAAATTAATTTAGAAAAGGATGCCCACATGCTTGGTACATGGGATGGTTTGGCCATGCCACTCCCTCTTAAATGAAGTTTGACGCAACATGGTGGTGGGATCGCCCCCTAATCCACCCCAATAGGGGATGAGTTTGCATAATTTTAATATACTTTTAACACGTTAGCATTTTAAAACTGATAATTTTTATAAAAATTAATGGTTAAGGTTTTGAATCACTCCAATTTGAAACAATAATTCTTCTTCCCTCTAAGTAAAACTTACAACAAAGTAAGTAAGAGTATTAGTCTCAATTTTACTCAACAATGTGAAAAGTTGGTTCTTGCCTTGAACATGAACCACTTACAACTAAGTAAGAGTATTAGTCTCAATTTTACTCAACAATGTGAAAAGTTGGTTCTTGTCTTAAAGATGAACCACAATAGTTGGTTCCAAACCCGTCCACTAAATTGTTTGGTATGTGATTATAATTATTACATAAAGATTTTTGTTCACAATTTATGGATCACAGAAGCTATCTCTCAAACAATGTGAAAAGTGTCATTTTCAGTCCCTATATTCAATGGTCAAATAACCATTTCCATGGAGATCCCACATAATTTTATATACAATTAAAAAAAAATAGACGTACTTAATGACGAAATAGAATTTTCTATAATGCTGAATCCATTTATGCTTTCAAAAATTTATTTTTAAAAATCTCAAATTCAGGTGGAAAAACTTTTTTATCTATAAATTAAACTACGCCCAAAAAAATTAAAAAATTAACATTCTATTTAATATGTTAATATGTTTAAACAATAAAATGAAAAATAGGAAAAACAAATAACTATGATCAATTTTCCCTCTTCGAAATTCCAAACCAGAAACCGCCTCGTCTGAAATAGAAATTCGTATTTATTTTTAAACTTGCTATCACTGTTCCGTAAAGTCAAGCCGCGTGAAGAAATTGGTCAAATCGAACAGAAAGTAGCAATGACTTCACATCGGATGCGACTTTCACCTCGATATTGATGCTGAGAAAATTTTGTGCATTCTGCACGTTTACACTGAAATTGAAAAAAATCGTACCCCTTCACGTTAACATTAAAAAATCGTACCCCTTTTTGTTTTATAAGTTATTTTTAGGTTCGCGGACATTAAAAAATACTTTTTTTCTTTTCTTAAAATTTCTAAAAAAAAAAAAGTTAAACTAATTGCAAGAGTTTTAATTTTTTTAATGAGTATGTCTTTTATGAAATAGATTCAATATTATTAATAACTCTTTAACACCTAAAATACAGATTTTAAAATTCGTCTCCTAGAAACTAGAATTTCTATTAATTTCCAAATAAAAATACGATATATGAAATTGGAAATTCTATTAATTTCCAAAATAAAATTGTGACATGTTTTTAAAAATGGTAATACATAATTTAAAATCAAACTGGAATTTCTATTAATTTCCAAATTAAATTATGACATATGAAATGGGAAATTCCATTAATTTCCAAATAAAATTGTGATATATTTAGACAAAGTGAAAATCTATACAAAATAACTCAAAAATAAAAATTTAGGCATAAATGCTTGAAAATATGGATTAAGGGTGTCAAACTTAATGATTTCGAATGCCTCAAGAGTTTTTGATGGTGCTGAATCCAGTTGAGTCTATAGACAACTCGCTATACTATATGTTAAATAAACTAATTGTCTTTAGTGCGACTTTTTGAGGCTTCAGTGGATTTTTTCTTTAAAATCCTACAAAAATTCATTGAAATCACAAATTTGATGAGTAATACTACACAATCTAAATGCCTTAGGGTTTTTCAACTTGCTTAATCTATATACAGTGAAAAAACCTATTTAAATAACACAAATCAATTTCACCTCAAATTTTCATCCTAATTCTAAAAAAAATAAAAAAACTACTTACATAAATATCACTCAAACCACCTTGGCCATTCCAAAGGTGGTCAAGCCGCGTGGTTCTTCTTCGTCACATGATAAATTGCAATTTCGTAAAGAATTAAAAATGAAGGATTCGTTAATATCTCGACATTGATGCGATGCTTTGAAAAGAAATGGTGCCCGCTGCAGATTCGGCGAGCCTTATATATCGGCCCATAAATGCACTGAGAGAGAAAATGGCCACCGTTAGATTAAAGTAATAAATGATTCTACGGTGGCCATTTCGTCTGGCGAATCTTAAATATTGGCCCATAAATGTACCGAGAGAGAAAATGGCCACCGTTAGATTAAAGTAATAAATGATCTTACCGTGGCCATTTCGTCCCTCGATGCATTTATGGACCATAGACTAAGATATAAAGATCACCTGCACATTCACACTAGAATTTATAGATGTCAGATAAATATCACACAAACCACCCAACAATGTAATTGTAATTTGACGTTCGACAGAGACTTTTTTTCTTTTTCTTTTTTTTTTTGTTCTCTTGGGTATTTGATAGTGAATAAAATTTTCAAACGTCAAGGTGAATAAATATCACTCAAACAAGTGACGTGGAATTTAATTTTTCATAGAATGTTTATGATTTTTTAACATATTGATAGTTAATAAAATTTTGAAAAGTTACTCAGTCTCATAATTTAAATTACTGGTCATGATTTTCAATGGCCGCAGGTTAGAGGTGGAGGAAGTGTTTAATAATATTGGTAAAGGCAAAAGGACATTGTCAAAAGGTAATGCTCTGCACTTTTATTAATAAATCTTGATTAAACAAATAGTTTTATAATGGGTAAGTTGGAGGATGCTTAATTTCATATTTTGTTATATAAGTGTAATTGATTCTTTTCTTATTATATATACTTTTTGAAATTTAACACAAAAAGTTATTATTTATGTTAATTTTATTAATAAATCTTTTTTTTTTTTAACTCATTCTTTATTGTTATTTTATTTTTAGTGTATATATAGTTTTTTTTTGAATTTATATTGGTATTACTTCCAAATATCAAAGTTTTTTTATACAACTTGTAGTTGGACATTGCTTTCCATGAGTCATTGTAGGCAGTCTCAATTTGCCACAACGAAACCAGATATATTGAACACCTAAAAATAAGAGAGTATAACCAAAATAATAACATCTGGAGTAAACAGACAATCATATTAACTACTAATTTGCAAGTAAAAGAACTATTGGAAAACGGAACAAGAGATCAATTGTTCAAGGAAGTCAGTGGAGATGGATCTTGGGTGGTGGAACTTGGAGGAACTAAAGGCTTTGACTCACACTGGAGGTGGCTCTCTAGGCAGGCATGCCGAGCATCCAAACTCTTTACGCATGATTGATGGTACTATTGAAGACATTTTATATCATTCAAAGCAGAGATAATGTCTTCTCACTCCCTATGCTTCTCCTTTAGGACCCTCCTAAGAAGGGTTTTCATCTACCAATATAGGGAGATGGAGTTTAGGCATTATTTTTGTCTTATCCTGTTGTGACCACGGTTAAGAACCCAATGGAATACTTGTTGAGAATTTGGTAGGGCGTAGTTTAATACAATTCTATACTTGATAATTACTTGTGAACTTATTTCTCTTACGTAGATATTCTCTCCATTGGCTTATTAGGTCTTTCATCAAGTCAATTATCATAACACAAAAGACACAAGATTTTGGCTCTTCAAGCCAGGGCCAAAACCTCTCCCTATTGGAGAGGAAAACTCGAAATTAATTCTTCTTATCTATCTTTAATTGACAAGTACCATGACCATGACATAGACTCTTGACACCAATATGCCTCCAAGACCCTTGTCATTGCTCTTCTCGGCTTCTCATGTTGATCCCTTCTTTCTGCACTGCATTGCACCAGCACTAGGAAACTCGGTTCCTATCTCTAAATAGTGAACTCCTTCGTTGCATTCATTTGATATAACCACGACCTCCTAGAGACCTCTCCTCGACCTTCTACACTTGATGCCCAAAACCAAGAACTTCTTTATGTAACAATCCTCCTTCACACTCTAAGTGTAGTCGTCCTTTTTCTGGTGTATCCGAGATGTGGTGATCCAAATCTGAGACCTCATTTGCTTCTCCTTAGTATTCCCTACAATCTTCCTTTATTTGCTGCAAAGTCACCCTTATCCGCACTGTACAGTAGTCATGTTTCTTACTGTGGTAGCCCTCGGCCTACATGAAATCTGTGGAGTAGTAACAAACCCTTAAACAAAAATGATAACTCACATTCTTCCTTGCTGATATCTCTTCCCTTCTCGCACTGGTCTTCGCACTAATTGCAGTCTTTTCTTTCGCATATTTATCACAAAACTTGACCAAAATTGTTGTGTCTAAATGAGGCAGCAATCCCTCTATATATAGGGACTGTCTCTAGCTTTTAGGCTGACATGAAGGTAGGTGTGTAGGCCGACTTCTCCAATATTGTAGGCCGGCTTTTTCAAGGAGATATTTTCATCATATTTGAGCCGACTTTGTGGGGCATATTGGCAAGGTATTGGAGCATACAAATACATCAATAATATTACTTTACAAGTGTAACAACAATTCATATACATGACTCTAAATTATACATTTATGATAAGCTGAAAAATCCCTAAAGACATCAAGAAGAATTCTTTGACCTATAATACAAACTTCCTTTCTCATGAAACCCATGAGGCAAGAATTTACAAAATACAAATTATTATCTGTCTTCTTCATTACATAAATTCATAATTACTTAGTCATTATGAAGACCCAACCTAGTTACACTTTCCAACACTCCATCTTAACTATGGAGGTATTCATAATGGTACATGGTCACTCTAAATCTCAACAATCTCATAAGAATAATTTTGATTGGTAATCCATATGTTATAGCATCATATTATCCAGCATTGTCACATAGCAAGGCCTTGACTAACATCTCCATCTCTCCATGATATCTTGAGCTACAATGTTGGCGATACCAATGACTATAGACACCAGTTTTATTGTCTCCAAGGTACATTCTCCACCCGGGTGTTCACCGAGTCTGACCTCATAGGACTATTCTTAATTCTCAAATAATATCCATCCTTTCATGACTATTATTTTCATGAATTCCTTAATACAACTCATAGAGTATCGAATGGTAGATAATTACCCAATCCTACATTATGTCTTCTAGAATGATGTTTATATCTCTCCCTCTCAACTAGGGAGAATCCATTCATCATGTGTCTACATTCCTATTCATGGCCTTCACTAAGATTTACGGTTATTATTCCTTATTTAGTGCGTGACACATGAGATATAAAAACACAATTGTCATTCCCTCTTAACCAGGGACATACAAAAACAATGATGAAAAAAATCCAGTTTCTCATGAAGTACTTCTTTTGTTGACGTCATGAATTGAGGAGCCTTCAATTTTGGGATCTCTTCTTGTGGAACAGATCATCCATCACTTTCATCCAAGAGCCATGTCTTCTATCAGAAACTGATCCATCAATATTCTCATCTACTCTAGCTTCATGTTATGCTCTCTCTTTCGAACCACATATCTTCCAAGGATCTTTCATCCTGCCATATGGTTATCAATTTGTGGAAGTCATCTACTTCCATTTGGTAGCCCCGCATAAGCTCATCAAATGTTATTATATTATAACTATGAATACTTTAAATCAAACCTAGAAAATAAACAACTTGAATATATATTAAATGGTCAATTATAATAGAAAAGTTATATCAATTGTAACCTTTCGAAATGAAATTTAATTTGGGTAAGACTCTCATACAAATATACGATCCTAAAAAGTCAAGCCGCGTGAAGAAATTGGTCCAATCGAACCGAAAGTTGCCATAATTTCACATCATTGGCTGCAACTCTCACCTCCTATATAATTAAATATAAAGAAGCGTACGCAAATTGGTCATCTCAAACAGGAAGTTCTTCTTCGTCACATGATAAATTGCACTTTCGTAAAGAATTAAAAATGAAGGATTCGTTAATATCTCGACATTGATGCGATGCTTTGAAAAGAAATGGTGCCCGCTGCAGATTCGGCGAGCCTTATATATCGGCCCATAAATGCACTGAGAGAGAAAATGGCCACCGTTAGATTAAAGTAATAAATGATTCTATGGTGGCCATTTCGTCTGGCGAGTCTTAAATATTGGCCCATAAATGTACTGAGAGAGAAAATGGCCACCGTTAGATTAAAGTAATAAATGATCCTACCGTGGCCATTTCGTCCCTCGATGCATTTATGGACCATAGACTAAGATATAAAGGTCACCTGGAGATTCACACTAGAATTTATAGATGTCAGATAAATATCACACAAACCACCCAACAATGTAATTGTAATTTGACGTTCGACAGAGACTTTTTTTCTTTTTCTTTTTTTTTTTTGTTCTCTTGGGTATTTGATAGTGAATAAAATTTTCAAACGTCAAGGTGAATAAATATCACTCAAACAAGTGACGTGGAATTTAATTTTTCATAGAATGTTTATGTTTTTTTAACATATTGATAGTTAATAAAATTTTGAAAAGTTACTCAGTCTCATAATTTAAATTACTGGTCATGATTTTCAATGGCCGCAGGTTAGAGGTGGAGGAAGTGTTTAATAATATTGGTAAAGGCAAAAGGACATTGTCAAAAGGTAATGCTCTGCACTTTTATTAATAAATCTTGATTAAACAAATAGTTTTATAATGGGTAAGTTGGAGGATGCTTAATTTCATATTTTGTTATATAAGTGTAATTGATTCTTTTCTTATTATATATACTTTTTGAAATTTAACACAAAAAGTTAGTATTTATGTTAATTCTATTAATAAATCTTTTTTTTTTTTTAACTCATTCTTTATTGTTATTTTATTTTTAGTGTATATATAGTTTTTTTTTTGAATTTATATTGGTATTACTTCCAAATATCAAAGTTTTTTTATACAACTTGTAGTTGGACATTGCTACTTTCCAGAGAACCATGGACACAAAATTTAGTAAACACAGGAGCTACTTTCCAGAGAACCATGGACACAAAATTTAAGGGTCTTATTAATAGATTAGTTGTCATTTATCTTGATGACATAATAGTTTATTCAAAGAAGAGATCCAATCATCTACATGATCTGAAACTAATATTTGAAAGATGTAGAAGGTTTGGTATTTCCTTAAACCAAAAGAAATCCTTCTTTGCTCTTGATGACGGAAAACTCTTAGGGTTTGTTGTGTCAAAAGATGGTATATACATCGATCCTGACAGAGTTAAAGAAATTTCTGATATTTCTTTACCTCATAATAAAAATTCCATGAAATCATTTTTAGGACAGATTAATTTTGTAAAAAGATTCATTCCCAATTTTTCTCAAATTGTTTTACCTATGCAGAATATGATTAAGAAAAATTCAGTATTCAAATGGGGGTATAAGGAAAAAGAAGCCTTTGATGCAATCAAGAAGGCAATCATTAATGCACATGCATTGAATACTCCCAATTTTTCTAAAGATTTTATTCTGTACACTTTGGCAACCGAAACTTCCTATGCTGTTGTTTTAACACAGCTCAATGATTGACAAATTGAAGTACCAATTTCTTTCTTCAGCTCGAATCTGCAAGGATCTTAGCTGAATTATTCTGATGTAGAAAAACAAGCCTTCGTTGTATTTAAGTCAATCAAACATTTTAGGCCTTTTCTCTTAAAAACACACACAAAAGTTATTGTCCCATTTTCTGCAGTGAGACAATTATTAATTCAAAGAGAAGTAGGAGAAAAAAGGGCTAATTGGGTGATAGCTTTGCAAGAATATGTTATTGATATTAAACCAGCAAAGATTGTTAGAGGTCAAGGTTTTTGCAGATTATTAGTAGGAGCTCATAACATACCAGAAAATCAAGATCTAGAAAACGTTGTTCAAGTAAGTCAGATAAGTGTTACAGATTCTGAATCTCAGTATGTTGATCTGATATTTTACTTGAAAAATGGGTATGCTCCTTCTAATCTCAGCTACAAGAATAAACGTGCTTTAAGATTGAAGGCTACTAAATATGAAATCATTAATGATGTGTTATTCAGAAAGAATTATGATTCAATCCTATTAAGATGTCTTGAAAATACTGAAGCAGAAAAGCTATTGCAGGAATTACATGATGGACCAGCAAGTGGTCATTTTGGAGGTGACACCACAGCTCAAAAAATCATCAATGCTGAATATTATTGGCCTACCCTTTTCAAAGATACACATGATTATGTGAGGAAGTGCAAAATTTGTCAAAATGCTAGTGGAAGACAAAGGAAACTAGCTTTTCCTTTGCAGCCAGTAAACATTGAGCAACCATTTGAGCAATGGGGGCTTGACATCATTGGTGAGATAGTACCTCATTCTTCCAAATAGCACAAATACATCCTCACAGCAACAGATTACTTTACAAAGTGGGTAGAAGTAATTCCTCTAAAGGTAGCCAATTCTGATGCAATTATTGATTTCATCGATTAATTCATCATTACCAGGTTTGGTGTACCTAACGCTCTGGTCTTTGACAATGCATCTTATTTTTCTGGTAATAGTATAATGGAATTTGCAATTAAAAGAGGTTTTAAATTGAAATATTCAGCAAATTATTATTTACAAGGTAATGGTTTAGCTGAATCCAACAACAAAAATATCATCAAAATTATTAAAAGGACCATTGATCAAAATCAAAAGAATTGGCACAAGTCTTTAATCTTTGCGTTATGGGCTGATCGTATTACTCTTAAAGATTCTATAGGAACTTCACCTTTCAATTTATTTTATGGAAAAGAAGCTGTGATACCATCAAATCTAGCTCTTCCATCATTAGCCCTAGTGCAATTTATTGAAGAAAATCCTTCCTCATCCATTCAGTTGAGATTTGATCAAATCCTTAAATTAGAAGAAGATAGAGAAAAAGCAAAAGATATTCATGAAAAACATCAACATCTTGTAAAATATTCTTTTGATTCAAGTTCCACTGGCTCAAAACATTTTTCAATTGGTGATCTTGTTCTAAAATGGGATAAAGCACATGAAAAAAAAGGTAAGCATACCAAATTTCAGAAAATGTGGCTTTGACCATTTCAGATTGCGGAAAAGATAGGCTCATATACATTCATACTCCAAGATTTAACAGGAAAGAGAGAACCTCTTCCTGTATATGGGCTTGTCTTAAAGAAATTCTTTTCATAAGGAGGTAACCCCTTCTTACATGTACATATTCCTTCCTGCAATTCTTATTTGTTTTTGAAAATAAAGGTTGTTAATAGTATTTGATTGACTTTTTACTATTAGAAAATGGTTTTAGGAAAAATGTTATAAATGCTTATTTTGTGTAAATAAGAATTTTTAGGGAAATGATTACAATTTTGGATAGTTTAAAATAAAATGTTAAACTTTGAATAAATTTTCAAAATATTTGCATGATCTTTTGAAACTTTGATGAAAATGTAAATCATTATAAGTTTATTAAGCAGAGAAAGGTTATCTTTAAAAAGTAAAGACTTTTTCAAGCTTTAGCAAACAAAAAACTCTGAAAATTTTCATTCATTTATTCTTAAGGATACACTATTTCACCCCATCCATTTTGGTTGTGATTTTTTTGAATGTAATTCTAAGAAATTATATGACAAAATTTAGGAGATAAGAGGTCTCATCACGAGCCTACTTACCATGATCATAAGAAGTAATAAAACTGACATTACCAATACTACATACGAAAATCGGGTAATGGCTTTTAAAAGTAAGACAAGGGGTCTCATCACGAGCCATCTTGTTCATTTTAATTACAACTAGTGAATGGATTTGTTACTAACTAGCTACCAAACCAGAACAACGGCTCTTAAATTAAAAAAATAAATAAAAGACAAAAAACCTGAGATAATATGTCTTATGAGTTTATTTTTAAAGAGTCATAGTCTTAGTTGGATGGGATAATGAATGGTTGATGGTTAAAAGGTAACCCTGTCGAGACTATGGATGTTTTCTGGTAGCAAAGGCAATACCTATGACAATAGAGCATATCAAAAAAGCTAAACTTGGAAAGTTCCACTTACTTCATTATTATCAACCAATCAAAGCTTGAGATAACCCAAAAATGTTTTTATTCTTAAGCAATTAGAAAGAAATTGTAAGTGATTTTTATTCTTTTTCATAGTTAGATTTTATTTGAATTATCCTAAGATAGTTTTCATTATCTTTATAAATTTCTACTTACTAGAAATATAGTGTTCATTTTATTTTTTCAGAGATAACTGTTTCTTCGAGTTAATCGCCAATTGTTGTACTGTACAACAACCCTCCCCATTTCTAAATTTCTAGAATAAATTTCATTTAGAAATAGGTCTCCTTTTTATCTTGCTTTCTAGATAGAAATAAAAGATTTAGAAACAATCCGATCATTTTTAAATTATGAATAAGAAGTTCATTGATAAAAGGACATATTGCAAATCTTTATTAACAAGTGTGTATAAACAAATACAACATTGAAAAATTTTTCGATCCGATGAGATATAAAGCTTTTATCATATCAAAATATTACATAAAGTTTTTATATTTAACAATATTTGATGTGTACAGTAATCGCAATCGGAAATCAGAGAGATCTTTAAGTCTTATATTCACTTTGTAAAACTTCGATGCGATGGAACTCAGTCGCAATCGCAAATCGGAGAGATCTTTAAGTTTCATATTTGTTCTACATACTTCCGATGCGATGCGATCCATCACAATCGCATTTTGGAAAATGATCTTTCATGGACTTATTATAATAAAACTCCGATGCAATGAGTCATATCGCAATCGCAAATTGGAAAACTTTAAAGTGATCATATCTACTTTGAAATATTCCGATGCGACGTAGTTCATCCCTATCTCATTTCGCAAAACTTAAAAAAAACTCTTTGTGGTCAATTGCAAAACCCCGATGCGATGTGCTTCATCGCAATTGCATTACAGAGAAACAAATGTTATATTTGTTTGATTAAAAGACTCTGACGTGGCAGACCCCACCTCATCGCAATTGGAAATCAGAGAAACTCATTAACGATCCACTCCATTTAAAAATCCCTGATGTGATCATCGCAATCGGAAATCGACATAAATCATATTATGTTATTTTGTGTACCTTTGAATATTCGCGATGCGATTATTACTTAATGCTCATACACTATTTATTCATCGCATCACAAGGATTCAAAAGGTAATATTTTGACACTTATTTCAAAAATGCCAACTCCCGATTGTACGTATGATATTTAATAAGAAATAAAACGAATAATGGAAAATGATTTTGTTTTAAATACGTGAGTGTGAATCCTTAGAGGGCATTTAAAGTTTTAACCACGGAGATAGAAATGGAAATCAATGAATGAATCCTTTTGTATAGCTGTTGTCATTATTGTGTTTTCACCTCGGCTGAAAGCTTTTCTTTATTGCAGAACAATAGAACGTCCAATACTTTCATTTGCAGAACGAGGGAAACGTTACCTGATACTGAAATGTCGAAGAGATCCAAGAAATCAAAAGCTGGCATCACTGCAAAAGCTCCTATGTTCGCCATGGTACCTAAAGAGAAACCAGCGAAGTTTAATCTGGTTACAGACACCTCATGCCAGGGACTTGGTAAGATGACGTGGGAAAATGTATATAACCTGCTTGAAAAGGAAAACACTAAAGTTGTTGAGGCCAAGGCAACAGTTCCTGATGAAGACGACTCAGACTCTGATTCTGAGACTCCTCTTAGTGCATTAGCGAACTCATTCCTACACCGAATTGCAGCTCGGGCAAACATTTTTCCATATTATGATGTTATTCGATGGGTAATTGATAATGTGGCTATCCAAAATAGAACCTTTGTTTCAGCTTCTGGAGAAACATTCAGGTAGTTCAAAGCAGAGGACATTAAAGCAATGTATCACCTTCCGGACCCATAGAAAATCTACAACAAAGACTTCATCAAGGATTTTGCTGCGAATAATGAAAATCAGTTAGAGCCGATTAGAGAATGGAGAAGGGCTCCCGAAAATCACAAACACGAGGCATCAGGTATGTACTCTATGGATTCTCTTTCGCCTCCATATTGTTATGCTGCAACAATGATGTGCATATTTTTTGGGAATGATAACTCAGCTAGATTTTCTATACAAATGGTGCCATTAATACATTCTACTATAAATTCTAAAATAATGGACTAGGCTGTCATTCTTTTTGATAAGATAGCCCATAGGATTATTGAGTATAGAAAAGACAAAAGCTTAGGAAATATTACTCCTTTTTACTTTTGTGCTTATATCCTAGATGCCCTTTGTTTTAATTATGAATTCCCCATGTTAAGATGGAAATCGACCCCTAAAGATCCTGCTCCTATTCATATATATCACAAGTTCTTGTAGAAGGGGCATTTCAAAAGAAATATTTATAGAGTTTGTCACGGTTTTCTTATCACAATCTATCAAACTATTTTTGGCCGATTCCCTCCTAGACTTTCTGAGAAGGCTAAAGTTGATTTATCCTCGATTGGGGATTGGTTTGGAGAAGGAAGATTCACATATATCAGAGTTTTCGGAAGTATTGTAGAACCATACATTCTTCTTTTGTATGTTCCAGATAAACTGTTAGCACAGGAAATTTCATATCAGCTGACAGTAGAAGGCATGTCCAGGACTTTGAAGAACAGCAAGAAGCTAATGTGGCCTAATTTTCCTTTTAAATGTGGTGATTATACTATCAATAATTTTGTTCATGCTGAAAAATAAGTGGGTAAGCTAACCAATCTTAAGATTTCAACAATCCTAGGGAGGAAATATGATCCAAGGAAGGTGGCATTTGATTTTACTACTTCTGTTCCAATTGCTCGGTTCGAACATGAACCAGATATGTTTGATGATTTATTTATTTCTGTACATAATTTGTCCCAAGTTTTTGATTTGGCCAAGTCCAAATTCCAGGTTGAAGAGATGAACAATTTTTTGTTATTTAGAAGTCGGAGGTTACTCAAAGTTCCTCTGGATCAATTAAGAGTTCCTATGCAGGAGAATGAATCACAACAGAAGGAAACAGAGGATACATCTGGCAAAACAGTAACAAAAACATCTGCCAGTAAAGTCATCATACAAACACAGAAAAAAGTAACAGAAACTAATCCTGCTATACAAAAAGAAGATATTAGCAGAAAAGTTGATATTGAGAAAAAGGAAACGGTTGCTAAACTTGATGTACATATTGATCAGTAGTCTTCAGCCCAGAAAGGAAAAGAAAGCACTGGTATTGATACCAACGTGCATTCTGAGAAAAGAGGCAGAAATGGTAAAGCTACTGAACAGGCACCAAAAGGAGATATAAAAAATAATCCAGGTTCTCAACTTGGAAGAGTGGAAGCTGCTAAAAAGGTAGTTGAATCTACTGAACTTATATTTTCTCCTCATTTGCTGAGCCAATATGAACAATCTGCCCAACAAATAGGACAATGGAATAATCCCCAAGTTAATGTTCTGGAAGACCAGGATATAGAAGTTATTCCTAAAAATCCCACAGGTGAAATTATCTTGAAAATAAAAGAAATCCCTCCTTTGGATGTATTTTACAGTCCTAAGCATAAGGCTGTTGTGCGAAAACAAAGGAAAAGAAGGAGAACTAATTAGGATGCACTTTCGACATCATAGGTGGATTTTATGAATATTGTTTATAAAAATACTGAGGTGAATCCATCTAAGGATCTCACTAAATTATCTCAATACGCAGGTGCCTATGGTGCTGCAACTATAGACAAGGCCTCTGAAGTTACACAATTAATGAAAAAAAAAGATTTGCAAATAGCTATGTTAGAAGAACAGGTTACAGAGAACCAGCAGAAAATTATTCAGTTAGAACAACAATTGCAGAATGAAGAGCTCAAATCCAAACAGCTAGAAGAGCAGCTTGCTGTTGAAAATAAAAATATTGATCAACAGACCTTAGAAAAGCAACAACAGCTAAACCAAGAGGTAGCAAAATTACAATCTCTTCTGCAAAATGAGAAGACTTCAAAGGTTGAGCAAGAGAAGATGTTTCAATCCAGATTGGATAAGTTTAAGAACTATCCTAATTTGGATCGGCTCAAAAATGAAGCCCTGGAGACAAACAAGTTATTGTCTCAGCCATTAACTGAATTTTGTCTAAAGTTTGCAGAAGCTGAATCCTTGTGTGAAATTACATCTTCCTTAGTAGATGAAGGAGTCGGTCTTAAACTTGAATTTGATGAAGCTGATGAAAAAATTTCTGAATTTATTTTATGGCAAGGCTCAGAGTCAAGAAGAAAAGAAAACCTTCCCAGGATTGTGGAGAGACATAAGGAAATTAATTTTGCATTATGGGAACAATGTTTAATCAAAGCGGAAGGAGCTACATCCAGAGCTAAAAGTATGATAAACAATGTAACATAACTCGTGAATAATAGCCTGTATGCAATCAATTTGATTTCAGATTATACCCTAGGCAAGTTACCTAGGGTAAAAGAAACTGATTACAGATGGAAATAAGAAATAATCAATAAGAATCAACAAATTAGCCAACTGCAAGGAATATCGTGGGATATGATGTGGACCTACCTTATCAAGCGTCATAGTCAGCAAACAATGATTAAATTTCTTTCAAATGCCATCGATTGCATTATTCCTGAATTCTCTGATGCCACATACACAAGGCAGTTACACTTAAAGCTTAGTCATCCAGAAGAAGTGAAGGAAATGCTCAAAATCTGCCATCTAGGCACATCAAATGCAACAGATAATCAATGAATCGGTTCACTTCAAGATCGCATTTCTATTTCTAGATTTTTGATTAGATAGATTGTAGGAATAGTTTTAGTTATTTTGTTTTATTAAGTACCTATTTAAAGCCCATTCATGCATTTAGAAAGGGGTCCTGAATTTGTAATATTTTGACTTGGAGATTACATTTCTGTACTCCATTGACTCTTATATTTTTATAAAGGATCACATTTGGTGGTTCTATGCAAAATTGCCTTTAAGAATTGCATTCATGTATCTTGGAGTCTGTTTTACATTGAAGTTACTGGTTTTGGATATCGAATTGCATCGGAAAGTATCAAGATGGATATGGTATTTTTATCTATTCACTGTTAATTTCTTATGTTGTGAGATATTCTCTTTTAAATTACTATCGTTTATGTGTACTTATTTCACAATATTTCTTTATACATATCATTTCTGAGTGTGTAGAAATATTTATCTTTTACAGTATATGCAAATGATATATGAATGATGAATGCAATATGTTATTATAACTATGTTTAATTTCTTAAATAGAGTTATCTTTATTTGCTACTGCATATTTCAATTAAGCTATAATACATTTTCATGGTTATTGGTTAGTTGAAACAATTGAAATTTGTATTCACATTTGATACCCGGGTTAGTTTTAGAATTATTTATCAGTTATAGATTAGATTAGATAGTTTTATTTCAGTCATTTAGTCCCATTTTCCCTTTATCCCAATCATTCCATTACCAACCCATTTAAATTATTAGGAAACTGGTCCTATCAATCCAGTCGGAGCCACCACACCAAACGGAAAAGGAGTTGTCCTAAGGTCCAAACCGAGTGGTTATCCCTAAATGTTCGAAGCAGCGATTTTTGAGACTTCGACACCTTACAAAATTGTTCAAATTCTAAAGAAGTAAATTCACTGCCATTGTCAGTTCTTAAACATTTAATTGATTTGCCTGTTTTCTTTTCCACCATTGTTTTAAATTGTTTAAACACATTAAACACATCAGCTTTATTTTTCAACATATAGACCCAAACTTTTTGGGATAAATCATCAATAAACGTTAAGAAATATAATGCACCTCCATAAGACACAGTAGGAGATGGTCCCAACATATTAGAATGAATGTAGTCTAAAATTTGTTTACCATTATGATTTCCAGTCTTGAACCTTTGTTTACGTTGTTTACCAAACACACAATATTTACAAAAATTGAGCTTCAAGGATTTCAAATCAAGACGCAACTTGTGGTTCATTAGTACCTGAAGACCTTTCTCGCTCATGTGACCCAACCGTTGATGCCATAGATGAGAACCTTCTTCTGCTTTCTCTGATACGATTGTTGCTTCACTAGCTTGAGTGCTTCCTTTGATTCTGTACAGATTTCCAACCTTTTCAGCCTTCATCACAACCAAGACTCCTTTTGAGACTTTCAGCACTCCATTCTGACCTGTAAATTTAAAAACATTCGAATCCAAAAATCCCAAGGAAATCAAGTTTTTCTTTAGATCAGGTACATGCCTAACATCAAATAATGTTTTAACTGTACCATCATACATTTTAATTTTTACATTACAAATCCCAACAGTCTGACAAGATGCATTATTTCCCATAAATACAGAACTACCATCTACAGTTTCATATGAAGTAAACCAACTTCGGTGCGGACTGATATGATGAGAAGCACCAGAGTCTAATAGCCAATTATCAACATCTTGAGAGACATTACAGACAGGGAGAGCTTCAGCAATTAAAACCTCATCAACCATACCTGAATCAGCCCGATTTGCTTCCTTGTTATGGTTTTCCGACTCCTTCTGTTTCCAACAATCTTTCTTGAGGTGTCCGAGTTTCTTGCTGTACCAGCACATGGCTTTATACTTCTTTCCACCCTTTGACTTCAATCTGGAAGAAATTCTTGTTTTCTCCGCCCTTTCCTTTGACCGACCTCTGACTACCATGGATTTAGGTGCAGATGTCTCAATGCTAAATTTCCTTCGTAATTCTTCAGATAAGAGAGCACCCACGACAGATTCAAGTTTTAATGAATCGGTAGTGCTCAAACTGATTGAGGTCACGAAGTGATCCCATGACTCGGGCAGGGAACACAACAAGGTTATTTCCTTGTCTTCTTCCTCCATTTTTACTTCCATATATGACCACTGGAAAATAAGCGTATTAAAAACATTTAAGTGTTCTGCAATTTTCATACCCTCCTTCATCTGAAGACTATACAATTGTATTTTTAAATAGATTCTATTTGTCAAATATTTAGTCATATACAATGTTTCCAATTTTTTCCATAACCCTTCAGTTGTACTCTCTCCAACAGTATTGAAGAGAACTTCATCTGCCAAACATAACCGAATGGTATTGAGAGCTCGGGCATCCAAGTCCTCCCAGTTTGAATCTGTCATGCTTGCCAATTTTTATTTACCCCATCTAATGCTTTGTGCAACCCTTGTTGCACCAGCAAATCCCTAACCTTCAGTTTCCACAAAGAAAAATTGTTTTTCCCGTTGAATTCATCCACCTCAAACTTTGCATTTGTCATTTTTGCCATTTTCTTCCTCCTAGTTTCCCTTCTTTCTTTAATTTCCAACTAGGGTCTTAAAAAAAAAATTCTTCCCCTCTTCTGCTAGGGCTTTAAGAGTTTCAGATTTTTCTTTATAAAAAAAATTGATTCTCCTCTTTTGCTAGGGTTTCAAGAGTTTCATATTTTTCTTTCTTCTACTAGAAATAGGTTCCCCTCTAGGGATTTCCCTCTTCTGCTAGGGTTTCAAGAGTTTCTTTCTTCTACTAGAAATAAAAAATACAATTTCAATTTTTTCGAAATATATATATATATATATATATATATATATATATATATATATATATATATATATATATATATATATATATATATATATATATATATATATTCTGGTAGCAAAAAAAAAAAAAATTCTTACGATTTCTTCCCACAGCAAAAGAAAAAATCACAGTCTCTTTCCACAACAAAAGAAAAATCACGGTTTCTTCCCACAGCAAGTTTTCAAGAATAAAAAAAATACCCGTTTTCTTAGTAATGCAAAACAGGTTCAATGGCAGCGGATTTGATTCTCTCCAGCGGATTTGATACCAGGAAATGGCTTCTTTAACCACTCGACGACTCTCCACTCGATGGATAAAGCTACTCCTCATGGTCTCCTTTCTTATCAATCGCCGGCTAAGGCTACTCCTCATGGCCTCCTTTCTTATCAATCGCTTCTTTAACCACTCGACGGCTTCAGCTGCTCCTCACGGCCTCATTGCTATTTAACAAAGTTACAAGGTGATGAGGTTTTTTCACAACGCTATTCTCCACTCTGCAATAGGATTCTTTCTCGGACTCGACAAACCCCATGTCCTTCGACAGCATATAAGGCAGATTCTCTCCTCTTGGCAGTCACGAATTCCCTCTTCTTGACAGTTTGGCGGGCAGATTCTTCTTGACAGTTTGCACAACCGCTCTCCAATTCTTCTTGACAGTTTGCACAACCGCTCTCCAATAGGCTCTCTATTCGACGGCCTCCCTCCTTTCTCTGGCGAATGGATGCAGATTCCAATAGAACTCGCTTTCTTCTCGACGGCTTCCAACAACTTGGCCTCCCTTTTTAGCGGATGGCAAAACCCACAGAGACCTCAGACTTCTCTCATGGTGAAGGGATTTCAACTTTTTTTTTAAATGGCTCTGATACCACTTATTGAGAGGAAAAACATTAAATGAGAAAGAAATAGAATTGATAACTGAATGAAACTAAAGAATAAATACACATGACTAAATACACAGATATTTACGTGGTAAAAACCTTGACAGGTTGTCAAGGAAACATCCACGGGGCAAGGGATTGGAAACTCTTATTAATCAAAATGATTCTCCATACTTTACAAGCCTCTCGGGCCATCTTATTTAACCTGGACTTATTTCGTTATTCCAACTACATTTCGTTATACAACCAATCAATAGGTAATAAGTAAATTTGCCCAGAATTACTTATTTAAATTTTGTTGTCATATTTTAACAATATCCCCCTCTCAACTAGGGAGAATCCATTCATCATGTGTCTACATTCCTATTCATGGCCTTCACTAAGACTTACGATTGTTGGTCCTGGTCTAGTGCATGACACATGAGATAGAAAAACACAATTGTGACTCCCTCTTAACCAGGGACCTACAGCAACAATGATTTAAAACATCCAACTGCTCATGAATTACTCCTTCAGTTGATGTCTTGAATTGAGGAACATTCAATTTTTGGATCTCTTCTTATGACACTTATTAGGGCACATGTCATCCATCACTTTCATTTGAGAGCCATTTCTTCTATCAGAAAGTGATCCATCAATCTTCTCATCTGGTCTAGCTTCATGTTATGCTTATTTCTTTCGAACCATATATCTTCCAAGGATCTTTCATCCTACCATATGGTTATCAATTTGTGGGAGTCATCTACTTCCATTTGGCATCCCTGCATAAGCTCATCAGATGTTATTCAATTATAAATATGAATACTTTAAATCAAAAGTTACCTTAGTGATGGTCTTTCACCATGACATCTTCTTGTAGGCATCGACATCCTTTCTTTACAAATTGACACATATCCTAAAGATATGCATTGTCAAGGTTCTCCATCCTTTCCAGACTTCTATCAGAGTCTACATATCTTCCGAGGAGATTTTTTAGTCAAGTCTTCTTGGTTTCCTTAGATGTTGATTACCTCTTTTCATGATTGAACTTTTTCGCGATCTCTTCCTTTCTCTTCCACACCATTTTATTTCATTCCCGTAAACTTCCGATTTCAAGCTCCTTGATAGTATATAATCACCTCATATTCCATATGAGGAAATATTATGTTGATTTCATCTAGTGTGGAACATGTCTATCGACAACCTGTGCATCAGAAGAGTTCCTGCTTTCTTTGATCATACTTCTTCTACCTGCAACCATATGACCTATCTACATAGAATCCAGTGTCAGCATATATATATGTGTGTGTGTGTGTCCCTCATTCCTTTCTTTGAGTCATCCTACAGTAGATTTCCTTGGAGTGAATAATTTTATTCCCTTGACCAAATTCATCAATATGTCATCATTTCTAATCCCAGAATTTTGTCAAGTTAGAATTTCTCAAGAAATATTATTTCTTTATTTCTAACTAATGAGTCCAAGGAAGACTCCATTAGAAAATATCAGCATCTGCTTCCTTATTTTTTATTGAATGATGACCTTTGATCTTGATGACTGCCTTCCATAAATGTTGTTTTACAGTGAGGTTCCTAGGAGACTCTTATAGCATAGATGTCACATATGTGTTACAAACATCCTCCTACAACGAGTGCTCCTCCTTCAATTCTTCCATCATGATGCCAATCTTGGAGTGATGCATTTATCTAATATACCATGCTTCCTAACATATTATTTTACAACCTTAAAGATACCTCTTAAAGAGAAATATGGTCCTAATCATAATAGAGACCTTTCACTTCTTCTTTCTCAGGCTTCTTTGAATTTGGTTCTTTCATTTTTCCGACGATACGGGCTTCTCCCTTTTTCCTCTTGTCCTCATTAGATATGGGACAATATTTCATTACACTCATAGCATCGTATCTTATCCATGTTTCTTATTTTATTTTTGAGGACCAAACTTATTGAATCTTCCCTTTCTCCTTGATATGGCAACATAGGCTTGATTTTATTCATTTGATCATATATCCACTTTAGCTTTTAACCTCATCTCTTTTAATTCTCATAGATACCATAGATCTTGGAATGGTGTTGCTTCTTTCTTCTCCTACATTCATGAAGTGAGATTTCCCCATTCCTTCGGTAGAGCATTCAGCATTACTATAGTTATTTCTCTATCAGTCATTTCTTCTCCCAATTCCTGCAATTGTTCTTGTATTTCAGAAATATTCATAAACTATAAAGTTATTATTTCTCTTGATGTCTTCAGCCTGTATAGTTCTTATCTCAGAGATATTACTTCCCCTGTAGTATTCATCAAGAACAACTCCACCAATTTGTTATATATCTCTTTTGAAGATTCTAGTTTTGATACATATGGGATGAGAGAGTCCTTTATGGATTCTATATGAATCCTTTGGGGTCTTATTTCTCCCTTCGTGTATTTGGCATGATCTTGAATATATTCTTTCGAAGGTCTAGTTGAAGACCTTTTGAAATAGTTCATGACTTCATTCTAGAAAAGATTTAGATCTGATCTTTTCTTTCATGCAAGAAATTTTGTAACCCTAACCAGTTTGTTGCTTTCTTAGGAAAAAGACATTTTGACAGATTTAGATGAAGTCATAAATATACTTTCTTGAATGGGTAATTTTATTTTACAACTAGCTTCCTTGTTGATGATAATGAAGATAACAGTAGAACCTCCCTTTGAGATTAGCTTCTTCAATAGTGGTGAATGAGAGTTAGATCACCTTGACTCCTTGAGATGATGATGATGATGATCAAGGATGGCTTAATGATGACTTCGACAATGTTGATTTGATTTCAACACCAAATAGTTGTTGATGACTTCCTAATTTCTGCAAACTGCGTCTTTTGAATTTGAAGATTGATTCTTCAATATAGACTTTTTTCCTTCTAGAAATTGATCCTTGATCTTCTTGGTACTTGAGTGTCTTTTTGTCAAATATCCCTCTCTAGCATCTTAGCTTTGATACCATGTTGAGAATTTCGTAGGGCGTAGTTTAATTCAATTCTGTAGTCGATAATTACTTGTGAACTTATTTCTCTTACTTATATCTTCTCTTCATCAGCTTAATAGGTCTTTCATCAAGTAAATTATCAAAACGAAAAAACACAAGATTTTGGCTCTTCAAGCCAGGGCCAAAACCTCTCCCTCTTGGAGAGGAAAACCCAAAATTAATTCTTCTTATATATCTTTAATTGACAAGTACCATGACCATGGCATAGACTCTTGACACCAGTATGCCTCCAAGACACTTGTCACTGCTCTTCTCATCTTCTCATGTTGATCCCTTCATTCTGCACTGCATTGTGCTGGCACTAGGAAACTCAGTTCCTAGATCTAAATAGTGAACTCCTTCTCTTCCTGCCTTTGATCTAGCAACGACCTCCTAGAGACCTCTCCTTGGCCTTCTACACTTGATGCCCAAGACCAAGAACTTATTTTTGTAATAATCCTTCTTCACGCTGTAAGTGTACTCGTTCTTTTTCTGGTGTATCCGAGATGTGGTGATCCAAATCTGAGACCTCATTTGCTTCTCCTTAGTATTCCCTACAATATTCCTTTTTTTGTTACCAAGTTACCCTTATCTGCAATGTATAGTAGTCATGTTTCTTACTGTGGTAGCCCTCAACCTACCTGAAATATGTGAAGTAGTAACATACCCTTAAACAAAGATGATAACCGACATTCTTCCTCGCTGAGATCTCTTCCCTTGTCACACTACTCTTCGAACTAATTGCAGTTATGTCCTTCGCATATTTATCATAGAACTTGACCAAAATTGTTGTGTCCAAATGAGGCTGCAACCCCTTTATATATAGGGACTGTCTCTAGATTTTAGGCCGATATGAAGGTAGGTGTGTAGGCCGACTTCTTAAGGTTGTAGGCCTACTTCTTCAAGGAGATCTTTTCATTATATTTGAGCCGACTTTGTGGAGCATATTCATAAGGTCTTGGAGCATACAAATACATTAATAATTGTCCTTTACAAGTGTAACAACACTTCATATACATGACTCTAAATTATACATTTATAACAAGATGAAAATCCCTAAAGACCTCAAGAAGAATTCTTTGACCTATAATAAAAAATTCTTTGCTCATAAAACCCATGAGGCAAGCATTTACAAAATATATTTTATTATCTTTGTCTTCTTCATTACATAAATTCATAATTATTTTTTCATTATGAAGACCGAACCTACTTACACTTTCCAATAAGGGTTTTCATCTCCCAATGTAGGGAGATGGAGTTTAAGCATTGTTTTTGTCTTCTCCTATTGTGACCAGGGTCAAGAACCCAATGGCCTACCTCCTCTAGGATTTCAAAATCAAAGAAAATTTGACAATCATTGGCTATGAGGGTCTCAAGATTGTGAATATCATAAAGAATATATGAAGGAGTGATTGAATGGTAGATGGTCACAACCTCTTGTGGTTGGACCCGTGCTCGTGATTTACCTTGGGTTCCCCATCCACCTCCCCCTCAGGTAAGTGTGCATGCATTGTCAAGGCATGATGCATTGGAAAGGGAAACAACAATCACTGAAACCAAGACTCAACAAACCAAAGAAGGTAGTATAGAGAATATAAGTGTTGAAAGGAAGGCTGAAGCGAGGACTCATAGTAGGTTTGTATAAAGTAAGCTAGCACGAGTCAACAAAGCAAAGAAGAAGGTTAGCACATGGAAAAATTTGGGGAGGATGACACTTCAAACATATTCAAACCCACCGTAGGCCACAATTCTAATCACCATGAAAAGTTGAGCAATAGAGTGAATCGATAAAAATAAATGCATGAACAAAAGAAGTGTGAGCTCATAAAGTTAGGTAATACCCAATTGATAGTGTCCCTTGATGCCCAAGACTTCAATTGTTGTAGAACTGAAGATGGGGAGGCAACAACAATGCCACGAACCACTAGCTCTAGAGGAAGCCACAATATCCAGTGAGAAGTCATGTCAACACAGATAGAATCACCTGTTATTATGTCATCCCACTTGATCTGTGAGCACCAAGGTGTCTTAAATCCATACAATGGTTGAAGGCTCATGCAAACTCAAACCACCACAACTCCACTAAAATGTCACAAATAAGCATGCTCCAAGGAAAGGTAGAAAGGAATACCTAGAAATATCAGGAAATTTATCCATGTAGATACCCTAGAAGACCCTAAAATAAATCCCACCTATTGCAAGAACGATATGGTAACACACCATCAAAATCCACATAAGGGAGACGTTGTAGACGAAGGTAAAACATGATTGAGACTTTCCATCAAAATTAATTTAGAAAAGGATGCCCACATGCTTGGTACATGGGATGGGTTGGCCATGCCACTCCATGTTAAAAAAAAATTAAAAATTGAGTTTAAGTTATTTAATATAGAATTTGAATGAGCTGAGAATTTTCTATACGAGTAGTCTATAATGCGACTTTTTGAAGGCTTTTAGGGTAGTTTTTTCTGGTCTAATTTCTCTAAATTCCGGCAAGAATTTAGTGAAAATAGAAGTTTGATCAGTAACTTTGCAAAATTGAAGTGTCCTAGGGGTTTTCTAGGATGCTGAATACATATATACAGTCAAAAAACCAATTTAAATAACAGAGATCAAGATTTTACCTCAATATATTTCACCTGATTCCGGCACCTCAAACTCCAAAAAGTCACACTAAAGACAACTCCTTTTCTATAATGCTGAATCTATTTATGCTTTCAAAAATACATTTTAAAAAAATCACAAATTCAGGTGAAAAACTTTTTTGCCTATAAATTAGGCTAAGAAAAAAAAGAAAGAAAGAGTGAGTTAACATTCTATTTAATATGTTTACACTGTAAAATGAAAAGTAAGAAAAAGAAATAACTACGATCAATTTTGGCTCTTCGAAATTCCAAACAGAAACCACCTCGTCTGAAATAGAATTCGTATTTATTTTTAAACTTGCTATCACTGTTCCGTAAAGTCAAGCCGCGTGAAGAAATTGGTTAAATCGAACAGAAAGTAGCAATGACTTCACGTCGGATGCGACTTTCACCTCGATATTGATGCTGAGAAAAAATTGCGCGCGCTGCACGTTTACACTGAAATTGAAAAAAATCGTACCCGTTCACGTTTACATTAAAATTTCCACAGGGAAAAAAAATAAAAATTGGACTAATTTGCAGGAGTTTTTAATTGTACTAATTTTTAATAAAAATTGGACTAATTTTTTTGTATTTTTTTTTTAATTTATGAAATGGATTTAGTAATATTAAAAATTCTTTAATATTTAAAATATTAAATTTTGAAAATGTTAACAGAAATTTTAAAATTTAAAATATTAAATTTTGAAAATGTTAATAGTAATTTTAAAATTCATTCAGTAGATTTTTACAAAATCAAATTGGAATTTTTTATTAATTTTTAAATAAAATTGGAACATATGAAACTAGAATTTTTTATTAATTTTTAAATAAAATTGTGACATGTTTAGACTAACCCAAATTTTATATCTTTATTCTAAAATAACTAAAAAAAATTCAAAGATTTTTGTAAAATTATGAAAAATTTAAATATAAATGTCTGAAAATATAAGTTATTGATGTTAAACTTCAGGGTTTTGAATATTCCAGTGTATTTTTTTGATGGTGTTGAATTCATTTCCACCATAAAAAAAAATTCAATCACTTCAATTCCCTATTTTTTTAATTTTTTTATACTAAATATTTATCTTTTTATATTAAATTCATAAAAAAAAATACTATCCAAACTATTTTGTTGTGTCCATAGAAAACTCCAATTCTATATGTTAAATAAATATCAGTCAAACCACCTTGCCCATTAGACCTTTGTATTTATTTCTAAATATTTGCAAACACCATCCCGTGAAGTCAAGCCGCGTGAAGAAATGGATCAAATCAAACATAGACATAAAGTAGCCATAACTTCGCATCAAATTCAACTTTCACCTTCAGAATAAGTAAAAATAAGTGGCGTACGCAAATTGGTCAAATCAACGAGGAATTTTCATGACACTCGCAGTAATTTCTTCGTCACGTGATAAATTGTACGTACAGATATAGGATGGCGAGTCTTATATCTCAGTCTATTGGCCTATAAATGCACCGAGAGACGAAATGGCCACCGTCAGATTAAAGCAATAAATGATCCTACGGTGGTCTCGGTGCATTTATGGGCAGATACACTGGGATATAAGGCTCGCCATCCTATATCAGTCTAAGACCATATTTTGAGGTTCTTTAGATTAATAATCGTAAAATTGTTATTTTTTATTCGCTACATCTCAAACTGATATTTATCATAAGCTCACTTGAGATTATAATGTTGAAAACAAGATAAATGAAGGGGTGGGATGTTTATTATGGCCTTGAAAACCAGTGTAACTTAATAGTTGTGGAATAAATAAAAAATCCTAGTTGAGAATCTTGTCATTCTTGTTGCCTTACATGGATGTGAAGTGTGGGGATACTATATCTCGAGATAATCTTAGAGGAGGACAAAGCAAATCCAAAATAAATTTACAATTTATTGTCTCAATTCTAAAAGAAATACAAATGAAGCTAATATTTCCCCAATTGAATGCATGGCCATGGTTAGGTAGTTAATGTACAAGAACAAGAGAAATAGTATGAATTGTTCCCAAAAATAGTTTCCACCTCTAGCAATAACCGCCAATGGCTCAAATGAAGATGACATCAAGATGCCAAAAAAATCGTTGGGTTATCTAGGAATATATCTTCTTACATCATGCCAACAACATTAAAAATATCATTCAACTAAATTTAAAGAGAAATTAATTAACAAAAATGACTTGGTCAACCCTAATTTAGAATGTCAAAAGTAGTTTTTAGTTTTTGATAATCAACATTACTAAAATAATTACCAACTTCCACAATCTACTTCATTAACATTAGTCAATACCTAAAATATCATGGGATGCAATAATCTATGAAGATGAAAGAAGACCAGTTCTTTTATAGTGCCTTCCCTGCAATTTCAAAATATTTGTTACAATTTTAACCTTCATATCCTCATAAATAATCAAGAATTATAATAAACTTCTAACTATTTTTAACCTTTTTATTTTAACATCCCAAGATTGTAAATGAATTTAAATAATTTTTACTTAAAAAAAAAAAATCAATTTTATTAAATATTAATTATCGGCTACTAGGTTTTGGATAGATTTAGGTGTCTTCTTAAAGAACTCCTAGATGTTAAGTCATTAGTTCAATTCCCTCCCTTTTTCTATTGTTATTGTTAGACATGACTTGGTTTTGAATAGATTTAAGTGTGTTATTAAAGAACTCCTAGATGTTAAGACACTAGTTCAATTCCCTCTCTTATTTTATTTTTATTGTTAGACATAACCATAATATATCCTCATCATTACCAAAATTACAATAAATAAATAAATATCAATTATCAATTCATCCTATTCAATTTCTCTTTATGCTTGTATTTCAATTTTAAATAATATGCAATGTATTTGTTCAAAAAAATAGCATACTTTTAATCTGAAAAAGAACGGATAAATGTTGCGAAAGTTATAGTCACAAAATTATACCCGGTAAAGGGACTATAAAAATGTGATGTCCCTTGTTCAAAGGTAAATGTTTGAAGCATCTCCTTTTGAAAATCAGTGTGCATGCGTTTCTTTTTAAAATTTAAAACAGTTTTAATATAGAAGTGTTAAAAGTTGTGAAATTTTATTTAAACTACACTGTATAGTATTTTAGTGTAGCATCACTTTTTTTATTTAAAAAAATAATATAAAATATTATATTATATTATATTATTTAAAAAAGGAATAGTCAAGTTTTATTAATATAATTAGTTGAAAATAGGACGTGTTAGTAAAGCCGTCTGGATTAAATTTCAGGAGTAATTCTGCCGATGAAAAGACATAAGATTAATTTTATGTGAGAAGACATAAATGCAATCCCTAAATGACTTTAATTAATTAAATACCTTTTAAATATCTTCAAAACAAATCAAACCTAGAAAATAAACAACTTGACTATATATTAAATGGTCAATTATAATAGAAACGTTAACCTTTCGAAATGAAATTTAATTTGGGTAAGACTCTCATACAAATATACGATCCTAAAAAGTCAAGTCGCGTGAAGAAATTGGTCCAATCGAACAGAAAGTTGCGATAATTTCACATCATTTGCTGCAACTCTCACCTCCTAAATAATTAAATATAAAGAAGCGTACGCAAATTGGTCATATCAAACAGGAAGTTCTTCGTCACATGATAAATTGCACTTTCGTAAAGAATTAAAAATGAAGGATTCGTTAATATCTCGACATTGATGCGATGCTTTGAAAATAAATGGTGCCCGCTGCAGATTCACACTAGAATTTATCTATGTCAGATAAATATCACACAAACCACCCAACAATGTAATTGTAATTTGACGTTCGACAGAGACTTTTTTTTTTTTTGGGTTCTCTGGGGTATTTGATAGTGAATAAAATTTTCAAACGTCAAGGTGAATAAATATCACTCAAACAAGTCACGTGGAATTTAATTTTTCATAGAATGTTTATGTTTTTTTAACATATTTATAGTTAATAAAATTTTGAAACGTTAATAAGTCTCATAATTTAAATTACTGGTCATGATTTTCAATGGCCGCAGGTTAGTGGTGAAGGAAGTGTTTAATAATATTGGTAAAGGCAAAAGGACATTGTCAAAAGGTAATGCTCTGTACTTTTATTAATAAATCTTGATTAAACAAATAGTTTTATAATGGGTAAGTTGGAGGATGCTTAATTTCATATTTTGTTTTATAAGTGTAAGTGATTCTTTTCTTATTATATATACTTTTTGAAATTTAACACAAAAAAGTTATTATTCATGTTAATTCTATTAATAAATCTTCTTTTTTTTGCACTCATTCTTTATTGTTATTTTATTTTAAGTGTATATATAGTCTTTTTGTGAATTTATATTGGTATTACTTCCAAATATCAAAGTTTTTTATACAACTTGTAGTTGGACATTGCTTTCCATGAGTTATTGTAGGCAGTCTCAATTTGCCACAACGAAACCAGATATATTGAACACCTAAAAATAAGAGAGTATAACCAAAATAATATCAGCTGGAGTAAATAGACAATCATATTAACTACTAATTTGCAAGTAAAAGAACTATTGGAAAACGGAACAAGAGATCAATTGTTCAAGGAAGTCAGTAGAGATGGATCTTGGGTGGTGGAACTTGGAGGAACTAAAGGCTTTGACTCACATTGGAGGTAGCTCTCTAGGCAGGCATGCCGAGCATCCAGACTCTTTAGGCATGATTGATGGTACTATTGAAGACATTTTATATCATTCAAAGCAGAGATAATGTCTTCTCACTCCCTATGCTTCTCCTTTAGGACCCTCCTAAGAAGGGTTTTCATCTGCCAATATAGGGAGATGGAGTTTAGGCATTATTTTTGTCTTATCCTGTTGTGACCACGGTCAAGAACCCAATGGAATACTTGTTGAGAATTTGGTAGGGCGTAGTTTAATTCAATTCTATACTTGATAATTACTTGTGAACTTATTTCTCTTACGTAGATATTCTCTTCATTGGCTTATTAGGTCTTTCATCAAGTCAATTATCATAACACAAAAGACACAAGATTTTGGCTCTTCAAGCTAGGGCCAAAACCTCTCCCTATTGGAGAGGAAAACTCGAAATTAATTCTTCTTATCTATCTTTAATTGACAAGTACCATGACCATGACATTGACTCTTGACACCAGTATGCCTCCAAGACCCTTATCATTGCTCTTCTCGGCTTCTCATGTTGATCCCTTCTTTCTGCACTGCACTGCACCAGCACTAGGAAACTCGGTTCCTATCTCTAAATAGTGAACTCCTTCGTTGCATTCATTTGATATAACCACGACCTCCTAGAGACCTCTCCTCGCCCTTCTACACTTGATGCCCAAAACTAAGAAATTCTTTATGTAACAATCCTCCTTCACACTCTAAGTGTACTCGTCCTTTTTCTGGTGTATTCGAGATGTGGTGATCCAAATCTGAGACCTCATTTGCTTCTCCTTAGTATTCCCTACAATCTTCCTTTATTTGCTGCAAAGTCACCCTTATCCGCACTGTACAGTAGTCATGTTTCTTACTGTGGTAGCCCTCGGCCTACTTGAAATCTGTGGAGTAGTAACAAACCCTTAAACAAAAATGATAACTCACATTCTTCCTTGCTGAGATCTCTTCCCTTCTCGCACTAGTCTTCGAACTAATTGCAGTCTTTTCTTTTGCATCTTTATCACAAAACTTGACCAAAATTGTTGTGTCTAAATGAGGCAGCAATCCCTCTATATATAGGGACTGTCTCTAGCTTTTAGGTTGACATGAAGGTAGGTGTGTAGGCCGACATCTCCAAGATTGTAGGTCGGCTTTTTCAAGGAGATATTTTCATCATATTTGAGCCGACTTTGTGGGGCATATTGGCAAGGTCTTGGAGCATACAAATACATCAATAATTTTACTTTACAAGTGTAACAACAATTCATATACATGACTCTAAATTATACATTTATGATAAGCTGAAAAATCCCTAAAGACATCAAGAAGAATTCTTTGACCTATAATACAAACTTCCCTTCTCATGAAACCCATGAGGAAATAATTTACAAAATAAATTTTATTATCTGTCTTCTTCATTACATAAATTCATAATTACTTAGTCATTATGAAGACCGAACCTAGTTACACTTTCCAACACTCCATCTTAACTACGAAGGTATTCATAATGGTACATGGTCACTCTAAATTTCAACAATCTCATAAGAATAATTTTGATTGGTAATTCATATGTTATAGCATCATATTATCCAGCATTGTCACATAGCAAGGCCTTGACTAACATCTCTATCTCTCCATGATATCTTGAGCTACAATGTAGGTGATACCAATGACTATAGACACCATTTTTATTGTCTCCAAGGTACATTCTCCACCCGGGTGTTCACCAAGTATGTCATCATAGGACTATTCTTAATTCTCAAAGAATATCCATCCTTTCATGACTATTCTTTTCATGGATTCCTTAATACATATCATAGAGTATCGAATGGTAGATAATTACCCAATCCTACATTATGTCTTCCAGAATGATGTTTATATCTCTCCCTCTCAACTAGGGAGAATCCATTCATCATGTGTCTACATTCCTATTCATGGCCTTCACTAAGACTTACGGTTATTATTCCTCATTTAGTGCATGACACATGAGATATAAAAACACAATTTTCACTCCCTCTTAACCAGGGACCTACAAAAACAATGATGAAAAAAATCCAGTTTCTCATGAAGTACTTCTTTTGTTGACGTCATGAATTGAGGAGCCTTCAATTTTTGGATCTCTTCTTATGGAACAGATCATCCATCACTTTCATCGAAGAGCCATGTCTTCTATCAGAAACTGATCCATCAATATTCTCATCTACTCTAGCTTCATGTTATGCTCTTTCTTTCGAACCACATATTTTCCAAGGATCTTTCATCCTGCCATATGGTTATCAATTTGTGGAAGTCATCTACTTCCATTTGGTAGCCCCGCATAAGCTCATCAGATTTTATTGAATTATAAATATGAATATTTTAAATTAAAATTTACCTTAGTGATGATCTTTCACCATGACATCTTCTTGTAGGCATCGACATCCTTTTTTTACAAATTGACACATCTCCAGAAGATACGCATTTTCAAGAGTATCCATCCTTTCCAAACTTCTATCAGAGTCTACATATCTTCCGAGGAGATTTTCTAGTCAAGTCTTCTTGCCTTCCTTGGATGTTGACTACCTCTTTTCATGATTGCACTTTTTCGCGATCTCTTCCTTTTGTCTTCCACACAATTTTATTTCATTCCCAGGAACTTCCAAGGTGCAGCTCCTTGATAGTATATAATCACTTCATATTCCATATGAGGACATATTATGTTGATTTCATCTGGTGTGGAACATGTATGTTGACAACCTGTGCTTCGAAAGAGGTCCTACTTTCTTTGATCATACTTATTCTATCTACAACCATATGACCTATCTACATAGCACCCAGTGTCAACATAAATATATAAATGTGCCTCATTTATTTTCTTTGAGTCATCCTGCAGCAGATTTCCTTGGAGTGAAGAGTTTTATTCCCTTGACATGCTTCATAAATATGTCATAATTTCTAATCCCAAAATTCTACAATTTTAGAATTTCTCAAGGAAACCTATTGTTTTCTTTCTAACCAGTGAGTGAAAAGAGGACTCCACTAGAAAATGTCAGCATATGTTTCCTTATTTATTATTGAATGATAACCTTTATCTTCATGGTTTCCTTCTAATAATGTTGTTTTCTAAGTGAGGTTCCCAAAAGCCTCTTATAGCATAGATGTCACATATGTGTTATAAACATCCTCCTAAAGTGAGTGCTCCTCCTTCAATGCTTCCATCATGATGCCAATCCTAGAGTGATGCATTTATCTAATATACCATGCTCCCTAACATATTATTTTACAACCTTATAGATACCTCTTAAAGAGGAAGGTGGTCTCAATCATAATAGAGATCTTTGACTTCTTCTTTCTTAGGCTTCTTTGAATCTAGTTCTTTCATTTTTCCAACAATATGGGCTTCTCCCTTTTTCCTCTTGTCCCCATTAGATTTGGGACAATCCTTCATTACACCCATAGCATTGTATATTATCCATGTTTCTTATTTTCTTCTTGAGGACCAAACTTACTAAATCTTCCCTCTCTCCTTGATATGGAAACATAAGCTTGGTTTTCTTCCTTTTATCCTATATCCACTTTAGCTTTTAACCTTGTCTCTTTTAATTCTCGTAGAGACCATAGATCCTGGAATGGTGTTGCTTCTTTCTTATCGTAGATGCTTGAAGTGAGATTTCCCCATTCCTCTGATAGAGCATTCAACATTACTGTAGTTATTTCTCTATCAGACATTTCTTCTCCCAATTCCTGCAATTAATCATGTATTTCAGAAATCTTCATAAAGTATGAAGTTATTCCTTCTCTTGATATCTTCAACCTGTATAGTTCATATCTCAGAGATATTACTTCCCCTGTAGTATTCATCGAGAATAGCTCCACCAAATTTTCATATATTTCTTTTGAAGATTCTAGTTTTGATACACATGGGATGAGGGAGTCCTTTATGGATTCTATAAGAATCCACTAGGCTCTTATTTCTCCCTTCATGTATTTGACATGAGCTTGAGTATCTTCTTTTGAAGCTAGTTGAATACCTTTTGAAATAGTTCATGAATTCATTCTCAATAAGATTTAGATCTGTCCTTTTCTTCCATGCAAGAAAGTTTGAAACCCTAACCAATTTGTTGCTTTCTTAGCAAAAATACATTTTGACATATTTAGATGAAGTCATAAATATACTTACTTGAATAGGTGTTTCTCTTCTACAACCAACTTCCTTGTTGATGATGATGAAGATAGCATTAGAAACTCCCTCTTAGATTAGCTTCTTCAATAGTGGTGAATGAGAGTTAGATCACCTTGAATCCTTGATGATGATGATGATTAAGGATGACTTGATGATGACTTCAACAATGTTGATTTGATTTCAACACCAAATAGTTTTCGAAGGCTTCCTAATTTTTGCAAACTACTTCTTTTGAATTTGAAGATTGATTCTTCAATGTAGAATTTTTTCCTTCTAGAAATTGATCCTTGATATTCGGTGCTTGAATGTATTTTTGTCAAATAGCCCTCTCTAGCACCTTAGCTCTGATACCATGTTTATAATTTTGTAGGGTGTAGTTTCATTCAATTCTCTACTTGATAATTACTTGTGAACTTATTTCTTTTACTTGGATCTTCTCTTCATTTGCTTATTAGGTCTTTCATCAAGTAGATTATCACAACACATAAGACACGTGATTTTGGCTCTTCAAGCCAGTCCCAAAACCTATCCCTCTTGGAGAGGAAAACCCAAAATTAATTCTTCTTATCTATATTTAATTGACAAGTACCCTGGCCATGACATAGACTTTTGACACCAGTATGCCTCCAAGACCCTTGTAACTGTTCTTCTCATCTTCTCATGTTGATCCCTTCTTTCTACACTGCACTGTGCCAAGCACTAGGAAACTCAGTTCCTAGCTCTAAACAATGAACTCCTTCTCTTGCTTCCTTTGATCTAGACACGACCTCCTAGATACCTCTCCTTGGCCTTCTACTCTTGATGCCCAAGACCAAGAAATTCTTGCTGTAATAATCCTCCTTCACGCTGTAAGTGTACTCGTCCTTTTTCTGGTGTATCCAAGATGTGGTGATCCAAATTTGAGACCTGATTTGATTCTCATTAGCATTCCCTACAGTCTTCCTTTCTTTGTTTCTAAGTCACCCTTATTTGCATTGTATAGTAGTCATGTTTCTTACTGTGGTAGCCCTCGGCCTACCTGAAATGTGCATATTAGTAACATACCCTTAAACAAAGATGATAACCGATATTCTTCCTTGCTGAGATCTCTTCCCTTCTTGCACTACTCGTCACACTAATTGCAGGCTTGTCCTTCACATCTTTATCACAGAACTTGATCGAAATTGTTGTGTCCAAATGAGACCACAACCCCTCTATATATAGGGACTATCTCTAGCTTTTAGGCCAACATGAAGGTAGGTGTGTAGGCCGACTTCTCCAAGGTTGTAGGCCGACTTATTCAAGGAGATATTTTCATTATAATTGAAACGTCTTTGTGGAGCATATTGACAAGATCTTGGAGCATACAAACACATCAATAATTGTCCTTTACAAGTGTAGCAACACTTCATATACATGACTCTAAATTATACATTTATGACTAGATGACAAATCCCTAAACACATCAAGAAGAAATCTTCGACCTATAATAAAAACTTGCTTGCTCATGAAACCCATGAGGCAAGCATTTACAAAATACATTTTATTATCTTTGCCTTTTGTATTACATAAATTCATAATTACTTACTCATTATGAAGACCGGACCTAGTTACACTTTCCAACAAGGATTTTCATCTGCCAATGTAGGGAGATGGAGTTTAGGCATTATTTTGGTATTATCCTATTGTGACCAGGGTCAAGAACCCAATGGCCCACCTCCTCTAGGATTTTAAAATCAAAGAAATTTTGACAATCATTAGCTATGAGGGTCTGAAGATTGTGAATCTCGTAACAAATATATGAAGGAGTCGTTGAATGGTAGATGGTCACGACCTCTTGTGCTTGGACCTAAGCTCGTGGTCTACCTCGGGTCCCCATCCACCTCCCCCTCAGGCGAGTGTGCATGTGTTGTCAAGGCATGATGCATTGGAAAGGGAAACAATAATCATTGAAACCAAGACTCAACAAACCAAAGAAGGGAGTATAGAGAATATAAGTGTTGAAAGGAAGGTTGAAGCGAGGACTGATAGTAGGTTTGTATAGAGTAAGCTAGCAGAATTCAACAAAGCAAAGAAAAAGGGGAGCACATGGAAAAATTTGGGCAGGATCACACTTCAAACATATTCAAATCCACCGTAGGCCATAATTCTAATCACCATGAAAATTTTAGCAATAGACTGAACCGATAAAAATAAATGCATGTCCAAAAGAAGTGTGAGCTGAGAAAGTTAGGTAATACCCAATTGATAGTGTCCCTTGATGCCCAAGAGTTAAATTGTTTTAGAAATGAAGACGAGGAGGCGACAACGATGACATGAACCACTAGCTCCAGAGGAAGCCACAATATCGAGTGAGAAGTAATGTCAACATAGATATAACCACATGTTCTTATGCCATCCCACTCGATATGTGAGCACCAAGTTGTCCTAAATCCATACAGTGGTCGAAGGTTGATGCAAACCCAAACCACCACAACTCCACTAAAATGACACAAATAAGCATGCCTCAAAGAAAGGTAGAAAGGAATACCTAGAAATATCAGAAAATTCTCAATGCAGAGAACCCTAGAAGACCCTAAAAGAAATCCCACCTATTGCAAGAACGATACTGTAACACACCATAAAATCCACAGAAGGGAGACGATGTAGATGAAGCTAAGGCATGATTGAGACTTGCCATCTAAATTAATTTAGAAAAGGATGCCCACATGCTTGGTACATGGGATGGTTTGGCCATGCCACTCCCTCTTAAATGAAGTTTGACGCAGCACGGTGGTGGGATCGCCCCCTAATCCACCCCAATAGGGGATTAGTTTGCATAATTTTAATATACTTTTAACACATTAGCATTTTAAAACTAATAATTTTTATAAAATTTAATGGTTAAGGTTTTGAATCACTCCAATTTGAAACAATAATTCTTCTTCCCTCTAAGTAGAACTTACAAGTAAGTAAGTAAGAGTATTAGTCTCAATTTTACTCAACAATGTGAAAAGTTGGTTCTTGCCTTGAACATGAACCACTTACAACTAAGTAAGAGTATTAGTCTCAATTTTACTCAACAATGTGAAAAGTTGGTTCTTGTCTTAAAGATGAACCACAATAGTTGGTTCCAAGCCCGTCCACTAAATTGCTTGGTATGTGATTATAATTATTACATAAAGATTTTTGTTCACAATTTATGGATCACAGAAGCTATCTCTCAAACTTTTTTATCTATAAATTAAACTACGCCCAAAAAAAATTTAAAAAATTAACATTCTATTTAATATGTTAATATGTTTAAACAATAAAATGAAAAATAAGAAAAACAAATAACTATGATCAATTTTCCCTCTTCGAAATTCCAAACCAGAAACCACCTCGTCTGAAATAGAAATTCGTATTTATTTTTAAACTTGCTATCACTGTTTCGTAAAGTCAAGCCGCGTGAAGAAATTGGTCAAATCGAACAGAAAGTAGCAATGACTTCACATCGGATGCGACTTTCACCTCGATATTGATGCTGAGAAAAAATTGTGCGTTCTGCACGTTTACACTGAAATTGAAAAAAATCGTACCCCTTCACGTTAACATTAAAAAAATCTTATCCCTTCTTGTTTTATAGGTTATTTTTAGCTTCGCAGACATTAAAAAATACTTTTTTTCTTTTTTTTTAAATTTCCACAGAAAAAGAAATTAGACTAATTGCAAGAGTTTTAATTTTTTTTAATGAGTATATTTTTTATGAAATGGATTTAATATTATTAATGACTCTTTAACACCTCAAATATTAAATTTTAAAATTGGTAATACAGATTTTAAAATTTGTCTCCGAGAAACTGGAATTTCTATTAATTTCCAAATAAAATTACGATATATGAAATTGGAAATTCTATTAATTTCCAAAATAAAATTGTGACATGTTTTTAAAAATGGTAATACAGAATTTAAAATTTGTCTCTTGGATTTTTACAAAATCAAACTGGAATTTCTATTAATTTCCAAATTAAATTATGACATATGAAATTGGAAATTCTATTAATTTCCAAATAAAATTGTGACATGTTTAGACCAAGTGAAAATCTATATCTTTAGTCTAAAAAAATTCACAAAATAACTCAAAGGTATCCCTAAAATTATGAAAAATTTAGGCATAAATGCTTGAAAATATGGATTAAGGGTGTCAAACTTCACCATTTGGAATGCTCCAAGAGTTTTTGATGGTGCTGAATCCAGTTGGATCCATTTTTTTGAAATAACAGTGCATAGAGACAAAAATACATCCCATCAAGGCTGATGAAAAAGCTTGGTCAGAAACAATCCGTCCCCAAACACATCTTCTAAGAAAGAAGGTGTCAAGACAGAGGAATAGCTTTGACCAGAACATCGCTGGGCAGTTAACACCCAAAACAAAATACGAGACCAGTAAAGTAAGCACCTTTTTACTTTACAAAGGAAAGGATACGGACAGTAGTTGATCTCTATCATTACATAAGCAATAGGGGCGATGAATTAGATCTGGCTCGCTTGTGAGAAAGTTGACAGCCCTGTGATAAGAGATGAACATTGCAAAATTGTAGACTATGTTTGTAAGTTCGGACCTATATGCATAAAACTATAAATCCGGATCCTATGTGTTCCTTCGACAGGATCTATGAGGAAAAGTCAATTCAGTCCCGCAAAGCAAGTCAGCTATTGATGTTGTAAAAGGACAGGCTCGCTTGATCGCACTATAAGCTGAAACATAAACCTGAATGCAATATAAATCAAGAAATACAGTCACGTTTGGAACATTTCTAAAATGGCCCGCTTGATGGATCAACAATAGTAATTGAAATTTCTCTTCTGAAAGGCCAATCCGGAGTGACAGAGAACCGGCAGGAGAGAAATATAGTCGACACCTAGAAGACAAAATGGGTGGCCCATTGAAAATCATCCTCGCTTGAGAGAGCAGCTGTGCTCATAAATGTGACTTGGCTCGCTTGATAGCTTGATATGTTTACTGAATGGCGATAGAAGCCCAACAAAGAGACATGTATAAGGAAAATCGACCCGATTTCTTCATAAACAAGAGCCCTGTGCAACAGATCTGAGGATAATAATGGAAGATCCCAATTACAGAGAGGAATAAAATAGACCGAACAGGCTCGCTTGTTGATGTGTAAAACAGGCTCGCTTGAGCGGTGTAGGCAGAAAGACGAAGGAAAAAGAGTCAAACAAAAAAGGATTAGTAGAAACCAAAACCAACATGGATGAAATAGTTACTGACAGTCAAGGGATAGGGATAGATGATTCCCATGTGCAAATCCCATCCCTGAAAAGAATCGTCTGAATGGTCCCATATTCAGCGTTTAAACCCATTTTTGACAGACCATCGGCTCTGATATTCAGGTCTCTGTAGATGTGGGTTAATGGAGGAGAGCCAAGAATCTGCCAAATATGTTGAATTCTGTTAATCCATCCCTGTAGATCTGGGGTTTGAATGTGTAGAGTGCCTCTGATGCAGCCAATGACCACAGCCGAATCTCCATAAATATGAATATACGTTAATTCCATATTAGTTGCAGCATATAGCCCGCCCCATAGTGCCATCAATTTAGCCTTGTTGTTAGTACCCGGGCCTCCATTCCAGTGTAAATGAATTCTTTCTTTGTCAGAGATTTTTATCCAGGCTCCACAACCCATCATCCCGTCTTTGCAAGCACCATCGAAATATATTGCTGGTAATCTAACCTCACGAGGTCGGATTCTTCGAGAGCCATCAATTGATATGATTTGTTTGATTGGAAGATCATCAATCCGGCGCATAATGGCATAATAGATGTGAGCTAAATTAAAAGGATGGCCATCAAAAATTAGCCGATTCCTAGCATTCCATACTTCCCATATTAAAATGAAAGGCAGTGAGCGAAATCTGTTGTTCAGCAAATCCCATTCACGAGCGACGGATATAAAATCTTGAGAACTCCATGCCGGGTTGTGGCTATGAGCAGGGAAAAAGTTCCAAATCTGTTTCACCACTGGACATAAAATGAAAATATGCGTAGTAGATTCCTCGACATTACCACAAAGAGCACATCTACTAGGTCCCAGCAAGCCTTTCTTCTGCAGATTATTCCAGGATAGAATTCTGTCCTTCCATATGAGCCACCCAAAAAGGACGATCTTCGTGGGCAGGTTCCGCTTCCAGAAAGGGACAAAGATACGAGAGTGATGTTCAGCATATGCCTGGGAGTTTAAATTGAGATATATATCATGAACAAGAGGCATATGCCCCTCCGTCGGCCCGTCCAAGACGATGTAGTCGCCGCCAGCCGCATAACATAGCCCATAAGCCCTCAGTTATTGAGTTATAAGATCCCATTCAGCGGCATCCTCGCCTTGAATGTTCAGCTGTGTTGCGCTTTTAAAAATGGGAGCACCAAAAGACCAATTGTTTATAGTTGTCCCTATACTATATGTAAACTAGTTGTCTTTAGTGCGACTTTTTTGAGACTTCAGTTGATCAAATTGCTTTAAAATTAGACAAAAATTCATTGAAATCACAAGTTTGATGAGTAATCTGCACAATCTAAATGCCTTAGAATTTTTCAGCTTGCTTAATCCATATACAGTAAAAAAACCAATATAAATAACATAAATCAAGATTTCACCTCAAATTTTCAACCTAATTCCAACAAAATAAACTCAAAAAAATAACATAAACATAACTACTTAAATAAATATCCCTCAAACCACCTTGGCCATTCAAATCGCAATAGACTTCTGTATTTCTTTTTAAATATTTGCTAACACCGTCCCGTGAAGTCAAGCCGCGTGAAGAAATGTATCAAATCGAACATAAAGTAGCAAAAACTTTACATAGAATTCAACTTTCACTTCCCAAATAACAAAAAATAAAGTGGCGTACGTAAATTGGTCAAATCAACAAGGAATTTTCATGACACTCGCAGTAACTTCTTCTTCACATGATAAATTGTACGTACAGATATAGGATTCGCAAATATCTCGACATCGATGCTGAGAAAAAAAACTGTGAGTGCTTCAAATTTACACTAAATTTCTGAGATACAAAACTAAATCCAAAATGCGTGTGCATATATTTTTTAATTACAGAGGTCGCCGAATATCCTTCAGTGTAACAACTGTTTGTTTTCAAGCAATCAAAATAAATTACTTTATTTTGCAAAATATTGGAGGGATTTTCATGGCCGAGGATGAGATCGCTGAGGAGAATCAGCGTGCAGCCATATTGGAGATGACGATGGATGTTGTTGTGGCTTAATATCGTCGCCTTTGGCTGTTGTGTAAGGAGACTTTGCGTTTGCGTTCATCCTGCACAGCATAATAGAAGAGATTAATATGAATTTTAATTTACAAGGCTGGATTTTTTTTTCAGTATTGTCTATTCTGAAATTGTTTATACGGAATTGATAAAATATTTTCTTTCACACATAAACATTTGAGAAGGAATTTAAAATTTAAGAAATGTTATGATAAATTTGTTTTGATTGGTTAAGTGATTGTAGAATATTTGGGTTTTTTTTGTCAAAAAATTTTCAGTTAAACCTTGGAATAAACTAGTGTGATTTATCTTCAAAACTAGATAAATTACTTATTCTAAATATCTAAACAATGTTTTATCTCATGTAATTTTAATCAAAAAATTTCTGACAAATTATTATGAATCCCAAAACCATTAATTCAAAAATACTTAGAAATTTGAAAAATAATAAAAAAGTTAATTATTTATAACATATATGCTATACTTTTAATTCTAAAATATTTCCAAAATCTAAAATAAAAATGAAATAAACTTTATTGATTATCAAAAAGTACGATAATGTGGACATCACTGTCCTTATTGTCCAAAATTACAAAGTAAAATTTAAACCATGAAAATTGCCTTTACTATCAGAATATTTTTAGGTAGTGTTCGTTATTGTGGTTAACACTATTTATTTTGCTGCATAGTCTCGAATGACACATTTTCCTTAATAATTATCACAATATGTCCGAGAATGTTCTATAATTTTATCTAGTGTTGGTTGTGGTGGGTAATATTATCTAACTTTGTTATGCAAATTGTGAATGCCACTTCTAACCATTATCATATTTTTCTTAAATATTATTATATATTTTACATAATTTTCAATATTGTGATTAATATCATCTATTTTACTCCTCAATATTAAATCATCCAACATCAGTTAGTTATTCAAATTTACTAATTTATAAATAATCAGTCACCATTAATGAATTTAATAGCTTCATTAATATATCTTGTTGGGCAGACTGGGTAGATTGGATAATGCTTGAAACCAATATTTTTAGAGTTATTTGTTTATTAATATCGAATCAGGTAGATTTTATACTTGTTTAAATTTAACTAGTAAAATTATTTATTTATTAATATTCTAGACAATGTTAAATTTTAAATTTTATACTTGCATAAATCCAATTAATAATAACAAACAAACATTAATAAACCGATACCTAACAATATTTTTCTAACCTGTAATGATTACCTAAGATTTGGTAAAGCAAACAAGGTTATGGAAAATAAAATAAAGAAGTAAATAGGGAACAAATATGATACCTGTCTTTGCGCTTCTCCAGAAAACGCTGCAGAGAATGTTTCCTCGCTATTGGAAGATCTGATCATGGTGCCATTACCCAAAGGATATGATATAGAATAAGTATTTAATACAACGGGACTCTTACAAATAATTTCTATGCAATGCTATATATTAACTACTTCTTGAAATTGAAATATACAACATAGATGGTGTTATCAGATACACTGGCACTAAGAAAATGAAGTTCACCGTCCCTAAACAAAGCAATGGTTTGGTTGCTCTGTAATGGTTAGTAAACTCAATTGAAAAAATGTTCCCCGCCTACAATGTATTTGGTTGTATTGTACAGCTGCTTCATATGGAAAAACTTAACATATTTATGTTTCAATTATTAACTTATAGTAAGGTATTTTATTTACCTTCCACATAACTAACTTTAAAACTTTTTCTTTTTGTTTCATTTCATTTTCGTTAATATTAAATTTGTTATGAATAGTTTGCTGCATTTCTAGTGAATTATTACAGTTTTGTTAGAACTAAGATTTTTTTGTGATCTATAAAGTAAATAAATGTTTTTTGGATTAATCATATTATTAGGATTTAGTCCACGTTTTCAATCAACAACTAATGTAGTTCATCCTCACAAACAATCTTGTCTTTGAAGATAAACTACATTAATTTCCTCACAAACAATCTTGTCTTTGAAGATAAACTACATTAATTGATTCGAAACAGCAACTAATGTAAACTAATGTAATTCATCCTCACAAACAATTTTATCTCTGAAGATAAACTATATTAATTGATTCGAAACAGCAACTAATATAATTCACCTCACAAACAATCTTGTCTCTAAAGATAAACCACAAACTTCATAAATCTTAATGATATGATTCAATTTTTCTAAACCTGAAAGTAATTATTCTACGTATGTGATTAAACATTTTGTATAGAGGAGACTGAATTAATCTACGTATGTGATTAAACATTTTGCATAGAGGAGACTGAATTAACCTCAAATTAAAGAGGTAAGAAAATTTGCATTCTTAGGCGTACCTGTGTTCACCTTACGAATTGAAGGTTGCGGGTGGCTCTCCGATCCCTCGGGTAACTTCGGGAGAGGAAATGATATTTTCTGTTCAGTCAGCGAACCGCAGCTGTTCTGGACTTTATTATGTGGATAACTGGAATTATTTCCACTGCTAGCAATTAACATTAAGGCTTGGGCCTGTGCAAGCAAACAGATTCCATCATATTTTAAACCAATTATTCCCCGCAATATGCTAAAGTCTTTTTCTACCACATAACCGTTTGAGTGACAATACCCATACCTTATCTGCAGGAATATCGTCATATACGCTCACAGATCCACCGTAGAAAATGGTCAATTGTGCACGGGATTGCTTTCCTGGAATCATGGAAGCATCAGGCCTGCATTCCAAATTAAACAAAATTACCATTATGGTCACAAGAACTAGCTGAAAATTAAACAAAATTAACATTAAGTTCACATATCAACTTGGTCAACATGGTCACAAGAAAAAGCTGAAAAAAAAAACTATTTTAAAGGATGTTTAAGTTTGATTGAACTTCGCATAATTTTGGTGATAATAGCATGTTATTGATAGATAAATGGGTAAATAGTTCTTCCAACATTAAGATAAAGTAAATTCAGCCTATTTCAAAAATTTCTAAGCTTGATTAAACTTCGCACAAACTTCGCACAAACCTAGTGATAATAACATGTTATTAATGGATAAATAGTTCTTCCAACATTGAGGCCGAGTAAACTAAACCTAATTGAAAGAAAAAACAAAACAAATTTTTCTTACCCATTACAATTCCTCACCTAAAACTTTTGTTGAACTCAGAACAACTATCATGATAATCATCTGACAATGTCTTGTGCTCGCTTCTCCCCATGACAACTATTGGGGATCCAAAACCAGACTGGTTAGACAACACATTAATGGAATCAGAACAACTCCCAACAGATGAGAGATCCAGCTGAGGAATAAACTCTCCAACTACGCGCTTAGCACCCCCATTAACACTCCTAATGCAAAAAGGAAAACCCTTTTTCTCATCATCACAGTGTTCTTCAAACGCCATGCCAAGTCTTAATTCTGTACTGAAGTTCCCCTTCCCCTTCTCACCAGAATAATTCCTGAACAAACCCAGAGCTTCAGAACTCACAGAATTCTTATTCTTATTAATTCCATTGTCATAATTCGCCTCTGCAACAACATGGTTCTTCGTTTTTCCTTCTTGGATTCTCTGAGAGTTGCATCCATTCTCCATTACATCGGCCATTTCCTTCTTCTGGTTCTCAATAGTAAGGAAATCCATGCCTTTCGACTGTCAAATATATCCAAATCTTCTAAAGGTTTTTGCTCGAATCTACGCCTCACAATTAAAGAAAGACTTTGCTATTATCTTTACTTGTCACTCACGCGAGAGGTTTCGCTAAAATCCAGCAAAAGTCTTCAGCCAATGTTATTATTATTTGAGCATGTGTTGAATACAAAGACGGAATAGCACGCAAGGCTGCCCACGGTCCGCGGTAGCTCTGGTCAACTGGGTCCCACGTACCCAGAGACCTGTTCGTATCTGAACAGTGGAATTCGGTTGTAAGTTTTTTTGGATCTGTGGAGAGTTTTAAAGTTTTAATTAACTGGGTCCTAGAGTGATATGGAAAGTTTTAATTAATCTTTTTTCGAGTTGTCTTTAGTGTGATTTTTTGGATGTTTTTACAGTAGATATTTCAGGTCTAATTTCTCAAAAATCAAACCAGAATTCATCAAAATCACAAGTTTGATAGATAATTCTGCACAATCAAAGTGTTCTAGATATTTTTCAGGGTAGTGAATTCATATATATAATAAAAAAAACCAGTTTAAATAACACAAATCAAAATTTCAGTTCAGAAACTCCAAAAAATCGCACTAAAGACAAGTCCATTTTTTTTATCTGTGTTTGGAATGGGGTAACATGGAGATTTTAATCAAATTTTTAAGAGTAGTCTAATGGTTAGAATGTTTTTCCCTTTTTTAAACAATGGTAATTGATAAATGTATAATTTGCAAAATTTAATTGTTTTTTTGGTTTTTTTAAGATGTTAGAATTTATTTAGATATGTTCAACAAATAAAATACATAGTTTTATTTTTTTATAAAAATATTATAGATTGTATATTTTTGTAGTTTAAAAAGTGTTTTTAAATATATAAATGAATTTAGTGTCTTTAAAGATTCTTGAAATATTTGACATCTGCAGATGACAATGGTCAAACTTGTCATTCCAATAAATTTGAGCCAATTAACTTCTATAACTGAATTTAGGTGAAAGAAACCAAAAACATCTAATAATTCTGCTAAGTGTAGTCTAACAAAAGTATAAAAAAGAAATAACTTTTCTTTGAGTAATTTTTTCCAAATAATTTTAACCAAAATCAGTCAAATAATTTTTTAAAATTTTAGTTTAAGTTGTTAAATTTACATAATGCCTAATTTTTTTCATAATGGTAAAGCCATATACACACTAAAAAATACATTTTAAATACTAACAAATCACAATCTCATGAACAAAAAGATTTCATACAATTTTTCATACTCCCATTTTTAAAAGAAAAATGACATCAAAATTTCATGCAAAGTGAGATAACAATTTACTTTAAAATTTTCTGGTAACTTTAGCCACCCGAGAAGTTTAGATCAAACCAGTCCTTTCTTTTTTGCTCTGGACATCCTACCTAATCTTGACTTTGACTATGAAGCGGGTGTAAAAAACGCGTAGATATTAAAGGAAATTAACCTATATTAATACTAAGCCGTGTTTAAAGCACCTAATTTTTGTAATAAAGTTAATGTACCTGCGCGTTTATGCTTTTGATTTTAGTGAATTTTTGACTTACTATCATTTTTGCCTGAGACATCGCTTTCAAAACGCACTGTCTGCTGTTGTTGAGCTTTTCAAAGCACATGCTCATTAGTCACATGCACCAGCAAGAAAAGGTCAGGTCATACCTACTACATGATTGTTTTGCAGTCCAATGATACTGTGTCTTATTTGAGATTCCCACAAGACTACAAAGATCAATTATTATTAATTATTTTTACCTCTATTCACTTTTAAAAACTATATTAGCTTTTTATAATTGCGTTTTATTAATATTTAATTTTGTTTTATATGAAATTAATATGTGTTTTTATAGAGGTAGAAATAACGTACACTTTATTCACTTTTAAAAACTATATTGATTTTTTATAATGGTGTTTTATTAATATTTAATTTAATTTTTATATGAAAATAATATATGTTTTTATAGAGATAGAAATGACATACACTTTATACTTCAATTGATAAATTTATGTAATATAAAATTTATTTTATTTTATCTATTAAAAAATTATTATATAATATTTTTAATAATGTAAGGATAATTTATATTGAATTGATTTTTTTGATGAATCTATTACAATGTGTTTAACTTGAGTGGGTTTAATGGTTAAGAGCATGTGTTTCTTCCCAAGAAGTCACAAGTTCAAAACCAGAAGGGATAGAGTATGTATGTCTTTGTAGAAGCTTGATTCATTGTCAAGTTGCGACTCGTTGTCAAACCACTTGGGTCTCTTTGTCAAGACACTTGATTGGCTCTAAACTTCAACTTGAAAAACACATTGTGATAGAACTGAAATAATTATATAGAAATTGTTAACAACCTAGAAGGCTTTAACTTATTTTTATTTTTTAATAAATATGTTAATTATAATAGTGAATATAATATATTTGAGATCCTAACTATCTAATAACCCCAGTAGAGCCACATTCACTTTAAAAAATAGTCCCTTTCAACCAACTTTTTTGTAAATTTATTAATATTATGTGTTTATTTATTTTACCTTAATAAAATTTTACTAACTTTTTCTTATTCAATATAACACTCATCACGGGGTCAATTCCCTTCCCGGATAGGGGTGATGTATCTCAACATGTTGATAAAAGATGGAGTAAAAAAAAAAAAAAGTTAAAATGAAAAGTACTACCAAGCTTTAAAAAAATATACATTTTCATATTCATTATGGATTGAAGAAAAATAAAACTAAATCTATTTTAATCTTGTATCTATTAAATATTGAGAGGGATTCATCCAAACCTCTTATAAACTTCTTATAGAGTGTAAAACTTGAAAAAATGTCTGTACTTGAAATATTTGATCCCTCTTGTTATTTGATATATTCAAGGTTAAGATGAATGTAAGCTAACTCTTTACAGAGACACAAACACCATATCTCAAGTCCATCCTAAGCATGGAAGAAATTACCCATCTCCTTCATTTCTAGAACAAACTGATATATATGGTCGTCGTCATCATCATCATATATATATAAACAAAAATAATTGATAAAGTAATTGAATTTTATTTCTTACTTTTTTCTTTAAATGTGAGGAAGATGTGACTCTAATTTTATTATATATTTCAATATCAATGTCATATATATCTATATCTCTCCATGATAAGAGAGAAAAATTAATTACTTTATCAATTATTTTTGTTTGGTGAATACAATATTTTTATTTTAGAATCATGTCTCTCAAATCCAATTTGAGCATAGAAGGAACAACACATCTCCCTCATCTTGACTATGAAATACACTTATAGACTCAATGAGCTTCTTTATGTTTGACATGGGGAATTTTGATGATACGTTACACATAAAGGTAAAACAATATAATTTAACTTACCATTAAAAGCATATTCTCTTAACATGTATTCATCAATGATAAGTTGGGACCTCTGTAATGAATTTTGGTAGGTTCATTTACTTGCTGCAAGGCATGAGGCACCATATTAATGGTCGACTATTGGATTGAAGCTCTACCTACTGAATTGATAAATGTTGGAGTATTGGTGACCTAATATAACAAAAGTGATTACCATGGATATGAAAGTTCCTTGCTAGTTTATTTCCAAGGTATTTTATAAGGTAATATTATCCTTGATTATGCAATTCTTATTGATATCGATATTGAAGAATATTCTATTGTCCCTGATAAGTTCAGATAATTAATTTTCTTAGTATATTTTCTTGGTTGTATCTCACTTGAAGGTTTATGTAGAGAAGGTTAGGAACTATATGTTCCACATTGTTACCTTTTATGACATAAATATTTTCTTATTCTCCTATAAGGTGGAAGCCAACTACATCAATACACTTGTTCATGTCCCTTGGATATGTCAAAACACCTTCATGCTGTTTGTTGCATTAGAAGAAAGCTTATGTGTTGAACTTATTTCTCAATTGTTAGAACATGTTTGGGTTAGCTTCGTTAGTCTCCTCATGTAATATTGGGAATTATTGGAACAAAATCATCTGAATATTGGGGGTTTCAATGCCATGGATTGAATAGGCTGCTTAGCCACATGCTACAACATTGAATTTGTCTTATGGTTAACTCGTAAATGTTTTTCAAGGAATTTGTTCATACTTAAGTAGTAAGAAAGGTTTTCAATAACCCATTAAATATTCCTAATAAGTATTTTAGGCTCTAAATTCTAAATCGTCACATAAAAAAATGTACACTTATGTTTAAATTCAATACACTTTATGCTAAGTATTTTATTCTTAAGGTCTTAGGACAATACCTTGACCAATGACAGACACATCCATGTGGTTAAGAAGTCATTTCAGTAACCTAACCTCACTCCAACATTTAAATTGTCATAGGTCCATGCTATTAACAATCTTTTTCCTTAACCTTCCAAACCAATGGTTACATGTAAAGAGCATGTTGGTCTTTCTCAAGATACTTCCTCTCGAGTGGTGGTATTAGATGAGGGGTATCCTCCCTCTCTATGATATCCACACATTGAACCAAATGCCAAAGAATATCTCAAGCATATTTTGTAGTGAAAATTAGTAATTATGTGCTTTCTTCTTAATGAAAAACACATTTGAGACATTCAATTAGATGGATGATCAGTCATATATGGGCATTCAATCTAATGGTTGAGCATGAAAGTTGTCTCCCAAAATGTGCAATGTCTCATAGAATTATATAAGAGATATTTAATTCGACATCTTTGTAGTCTGATTTCCTCTCTTACTATTATGTGTTAGTATGAATTCAAAACCAATGGTTCTTTTTATTAAATATTGAGAACTCTCTCTAGTTGGGAGATCCCATTTCTAATTTAAAGCATGAAGAGGTAAGTGGTAGTGCATAAAATTTGTATTTTTCCAAGTCGTTATTTGTGGTAATTGATTCTAGCATTGATCCCACATAGAGATTGGTTTTGGGTTCTATTTTATTCATAAGGTAAATAGTAGGGGAATCCAATTTCTATTCATCATATAATGTTTTGGAAAGGGATACCTTCTAGATGTGGCTAACTAAATTTTTTTAATACCCACTATCCCATCTATGGTGATTTTGACATGGTTAAGGAAGAAAGAAAATCATATCAGACCCATGGTTACAAAAGATTAAAGAAATATTCCAATGAAAATATATGTGATCAAGTTGTCAATAAGAAATTTTTATTTATCAATGGGATACAATGGGTGTCATAATAACCAAGGAAATTATAGAGAAAACTTACCATTAGACATGGGATATTTTTACATAGGCTAAGGTATATATAAGAGTAGAATTTATGTGTTGGAAATCAATACCTAAGGGTGTTTGGGTGGGTTATGTAAAGAGTAGATTCAAGTCGCCATTCATGAAATTATGGTAGGTAGTGTCAGAACTACATTGAATGCTACACTGGTTGCACCCATGCCAATTGTGTCACATTTATTTTGGTAGAATATGTTATCAAAGGAATGAATTTTTCTATAATGATGAGAAAATATTGATAGGAATTGTTACGGATTTACGATGGATGTGAAAGTTAAGGTAGATATCAACAATTAAGATGGTGCATGCTTCAAGTGAAATAAGTATCACTAAAAATAGTTAAAGAAAAAAATTGTGGTTTTGGATATGGAAGAATGCATATCATTTGAATGCTTATGTTTGCAGAGCTACAAGAGTTTCATCTAGTTTTTCACTAATTAAAATTGAAAAATTATGCCAAGAAACCATTAGATGAACTATGATTTGAGTGTTGTAGGTTAGAGAACATAGAGAGAGTGGATAAAAATTAAATGAATAACTAATGTTTAGAAAGAAGTAGGTATGATATTGGTAAAGGTGAATATTAGAAACTACAACACTACTTGGGGGGGGGGGTTGAATTGGTAGTATGACGAGATTATACAATTATTTCCAAATTAAAATTTTCAAAATAATTGGTAATCATTCATGTAAGAAACATCATATATCAACATGTAAATCACACACATATGGAAAATATAAAGACGCCAATATTCTTCTTTATTCCTTTGCAAATACAAGCTACAACTTACTATTACATCAATGTGTCTGCAAGCTTCTACTTGCAGGTTTTTGAGGCTGACACCTAAAGGAAGCTACCACTCCCTAATTTATCAACTACCACTGAAGGGAGATACTAACCCAGATATATTAAACATCACTGAAAGGAGCTACTACCCCTGATATATTAAACATCACTGAAAGGAGATACTACCTCTAGTTTATCAACTACCATTAAAAGGATATAATGCCCCAAATTATTTACCAATCACTACTAGAAGGAGATATAACCCATAAAATCAAAGCTTCAACTTGCCTACCATGTTGATCCATCTTCCATACTATTTTCAAAATCATATGAACAAGAAAATCCTTCTACAAACATAATTTTCCTTCTCTCTTAACAAACCTCAATCACATATCTCAACGCCTGTACCACCATAGAAATAATATAACCTACCCAACCCCTTCTGTCACCTTGAGAGATGGGGTATATAAAAAAATTCTCCTTCCTTCCTCTCATTCCATTTCTATTTACCCAAGCACGTAGCCCGTTTAACCCTTCGTGGGCTAAAATCCCTTCGTTAATGGCTCTACGTCGTAGGTCTTGTTTCTACGCGAAATGACCATGGCCAAACATAAGGTCAGAGCTCTGAATCCCGACACTCACTTTTGTGCCCTTTATTTAATCTACTGAGCCCCTAGTCACATTCTTCGCGAAGTGACCAAGGGTTAGGCTTAACCTGTATCCCCTTCCATCCTAGCGCCATCCTTGATACCCTCTATACCTACCGGGTTCAATCCCCCTTTCCACGTGTCTCGTAGGGTGCGCCCCCTTGTACTCTGATTAGTGTAGTCTACCAATACAATCATCCTCCCTGTCCCAGCATTATCATCCTGATGGTATCCCAAAATACACATTTGGCTAGCCGACAACCTCTTTGCTGCAGACTTACTTAGACATATGGCCACTGTTCCATATCCTCCTTGTCCTAATTATTTGTCTAAAGTTTTATTTCGTTAAATTCGATCCATGACCCCTTGACAACTTCCTTGCGACAATTCTTTATTCTGCCTAGCAGCAAACTCAGGTTGATCTGACTGCGGGCCCATTTTTACCCAATAGCATCACTGTCAGGCTTGCATGGATGACCTACGTGATTGACCAACATCATCTCGCTATATTACCTTCCTGAATCTTGTAAATAATTTCCCTCTTTGTTCTTCTGGGATGAACCTGTCGGGATGATTCGACAAGTGGTCCAACTCTTGACCAATAACATTATAGAAATAGGGTGGCCCTACCACGCAACCATTGTGTCACACTACCATTATTTACCTGACACCTTTGACTCTTCCGCACTAACAATCCTCTAGGTGAAATTTAGTGAGAGGATCTGATATATGAGCTAGTCCCTAGCTAATGGCACTACCACAAGGGAGCAGGACCATCCCTGTATACCTCTGATGTCATCCTGCCAGGATTTTCCTAGTGATTTTTCCTGTACAACACTAATAACCTGTCGGGATCTTCCTCCTGAGATGAGTTGTCCCGTGGGGCTTGCCCAACACAATTTCCATTAGTTGTCTCTGTGTTCACTGACATCGTGTCCCTGCTGATGTCATTCTCTAACATCATTCGGGCCAATAAATTTCTACCACATGTCCTCTCAGAGGAGAGAGAGATTCATCCAAGGCATTGTCCTACAATCAACCTCCGGTATAAATGAAACCACATGGTTCAAAGGTCCGACTCTGACACAAGTTTTAAGCGGATTGTGGTCTTAGCATGGGTGCCCCTGGAGTAGCTCTCTTCCATTGATCTACGTGATCAATTGGGTAGAAATCCACTTTTGGGACCTCAAGGAACTTCTATCGGCCTGCCTCTACTACCACCAGAATACTGCCACGTGGAACGACGCTTTCTATTGCACCCTCTGGTCACCTTTCCGGGCTAAGCATTTGGCTTACATGGGTTGTGGGCCAACCCACCCACCAATATGGAACTGTCTGGTGCACACCGTGTGTTGCATTATCCCTGCACTTCTATCTCGGCACTCCTTAGATTATGCTTTTAGAAAGGCTCCGGAGTTGAACAACCGCACTCCCAACTCTGGGCCACGTTAGTTACCTTTTGACCAATCACAGTGCTTCCGGGTTGGCACATCATCCAACTCATCCCAGTTGAATTCATCCCAACTAATCGCATTATTGATAGCCAACCAAGTTTACTTTTCTTCCATCCACTCCTCACATTGTCGTCTAATCACATTTGAGGGAAAATATGGCACATTAATGAGGTGTCTCCACATCTAGGGTTCGGATCAGTGAAAGAATAAGGCTCCTTGATCCTTCCTATTAAGCACGTAACTCGATCCATTCACTCTGTGACCAGGCTCACTTCGATCTCGGCCATGGATTAACTAGAGGACCTCGGTCCTGATTTATGTAAAGAATCCAGAGAGGATCTCCACGATCGCTCTACCAATTGATTATACGATTGCATATGTCTTCTAAAAAATACTATTATTTTCCGCGGCCTTGTCTCAAAGGTTGGGTAGACCTTCAGATCTTCTTCACCAAAACTTTGATGCTCTAGTCATGGCGATCTAATGAGCTTCATGGTATTACCCCTCTCGAGCTTGGGTGTTAGCTGCGTTAAGTGGGTTTTAGCCCATGGCTCTTTCATGCCATTAGGTATGGAATTCTTGACATGGAGGCGTAGGTGATCATGCATCCATTACCTACCACAGGCTTAGTACAGGCTTTCACTTGCCACACACAAACAGTTCCAGAATCCATTTCCTCTCTGCAAGCAACTCCTTGGTGCTGCTCAAAGGTTTATGGGGATTTTTTCTATTCATAGGGACCTATAGCCCTTAATTCCAAAGTCCATGTAGCAGGAATGGGGGCTTCTCCAAATGTAAGGTTGGAGGAAAAATAGTTAAGGGCATCGGGCTCGACCAACCTCGGGGAAAATACCCCTAACAATCATACACTACTTTCCTACCATCATAACATCTTCCAAGAAATTTCATCAAATGCATACAATGACCGACTCTGGCCAATAGAGGGTCTTACATGTAAATTTTACATTAATAAAAAGGGTCTTAGAACCCACTTATTTTAATGGTTTCATTCGAACTGGTTTTCACCTGAAATACATCATTAAGTTCATCCAATTTCACTATTGTATTATTCCTAGGGACAATTAAGAATTTTGTTTAGAGTAAGAGTTTTCCTCAGTTCGGTAGCTTAGGAATTATTGTTATTGGGTTCTTTTTCATGTCTTAACATAAGATACTATGTGGTTGCAAATATGTAAGCTAGTAAACATATTTTCTTTCTAGTTCAATCACCAAAACACATGTACATATATACATATCTTCAAAATATGAGTTAGGGAAATGTCCCTTCATGGTTACACCATAGGTATATGCACAACACAGAATTGCAGTCTGTATTTTCCATATCCATTACAAACAACAACAAAACATAATCCATTAAATGAAAGAAATATTAACAAATACTTATCTTTAAGTTTGCATGGAACTTAAGTTTGGGACTATAACTCTCTACCCAACCATAAACAATTGCAACCATTACTACTTGCAACAGCTACCCCCAAGTGAGATTCTAGATTATGAGGGTGAAATTATTGCTTCTGGGACCACAAATAGGCTGTCAATTAAGTCAGGGACTCCATAGGACCTCCTGCCTCAATCCCAACAACTCTTTACTTGTTTCTTTCATGCAAAGGGAGTCGAGAGGTGCCCAACCTCACCCCCAAGTTTACATACAGTGATTCGCCCACTCCTAGGGAGTCCGTAATCCACTAAACCAATAAGGGAAGTAACCAAAGATTGTGATTAGGAATCTCTATGTTTCTACTTCACGATGGTCTCCTCCTAAGCTGTTATAGGGCTCTAGATATTTCATCCCACCCATATCCTCTAAAAAACCAAGCTGTTACAGAGCTCTAGAGACCTCTTGTCTCAAACCACAACCTTTAGGGATCCAAGCTATTGAAGGGTTCTAGGGATCTTATCACAACCCATAGCCTCCAGGGACCCTAAGCTATTGCAGGGATCCAAAGACTAGAACTCAACCCACAACCTCCATGGACAGAGAAGAAATCCCCTTCTCTTTTGTTCTCTTCTCTTCAAGTTGTTTGTTGGAAGCTTATTTTGAAGTCCTGGTACCCAGCCATATTCTTTATCTCCTTCTAAGTGAAGGTCTCTATTATCCTCCTCCCGAAACTTGATTAGGCCTCCCATCCTATTATCCTCCTTGTTAAAATGCCTTATTTTTTTCCTGGTCAACATTTATGTCCATATTATTTACTATTTCATCCTTTCTGTTTGTAGTTTTGCATCTCCTTCATAAATTCACACCCTCCTTACTTGTAGTGTTTTCTTAGGCAAGCATGGGCCTGAGTACTTTACCTCAGGATATTTAATTCAAGAGTCACTTCATTAAATCCTTGCACTAGCTCCCATGTGGCCTCTTTTGGCCCAAAGTGCTTCCACTACACCTTGAATTTATTTATGGCTCGATTCCGGAGCACAAAACTCCTTTGGTCTAGAATGCACATTGGCTCTAGTTGGAAATCTTCCTTTGGTTCCACCTGTAGCAGAGACCAAACAATTACATTATTAAAATCATGTACATACCTTTTAAGTAAAGAAACATGGAAAACATCATGAAATCTAACAGGTGGAGGTAAGGCCAATCTATATCCTACTAGTCCAACCCTCTCAATAATTTCAGATGGCCCATAAAACCATGGTTCCAGCTGTGAAAATTTTGTCAACTCAAGAATCCTACTGCAAAAACTAATGGAAAGTCTTATATTTGTTATTTACTTAAAAAATTATTCACTGTGTTTTACGAGAAAATATCGAAATCCATTTACTACATCCTACACAAATTAACTGCGGAAGAATTACAAGTGCGGAAACAAATCTGAAAAAACATAGACCACACAACCATTTAACACTTATTTTTGGAATAATGACCCCAGAAAAAACCCAATGAGGGAAAATCAGTGCAACAAATCTGAGGGTTTATATATTATGCAGTAAATATTCTAAGTACAAATCTATAATTGACACACCGTCAAATAATACAGAGAAACTGGCATAATAGATCTTGTGATACAAACCTCACTCCTCCACGGGAATCGGCACTGATCTGCACCAACATTGGATTTCCCTGCATTCCCTCTATGCAGTGACAATGTCACTCTGTGTAGTATCTATGTGAAAACTATGGCTGCGCTCTTCCTCTACATTAATCTCATTGCTGACTGGAAACTGAACCCTTATGGTCTCCGAAAAATATCTCCAGGATCTGACACTAGCTCTACGCTGTCTCCTCAGCAGGAAAATTACTTCCCCTTTGTTATAGGTCAATTTGGAAATCATTCCCAATGACCTAGTTAATTGGGCATCATCTCCAGGACCAATGTATAGGGGCTATCATCCCCTAACATTTCAATTGCTATATGCCATAAGACAAAGAACAAGACAGATCAATCAAGGACTTTCATCTGCAAAGGTTTCCAAGGTTTGAAGTTTATAATATATCATATGAGAGCTCACCAACGATGCCTCTAAAGGGAATAACTGGATTGCATATGTAGGTAGCCCCATGCAAGGCTACTCTTCAAAGCACTTCTTGACATCTATGGGTGCCTTGGTCACATTGGGAGCGAAATTCTCATTGTTTCGGAATCTCCACTTGACGAGTGCCTTCTAGAAGAGTTCACATGTGTCAAACTTCGAATCCATGTGTCCATTTGACATCTACAAGATTGGGAACATTTATTGCCTATTATATGAAATTCATTGATTGCAAAAACTACCTCAGCCTCTCTATAAATTGAGCATAGATCTGAGTGTTTGATAAGGAAGAATTTGTGTAGGGAAATGCTGGTGAATTTTTCATTGAGGAAATTGATTTGAGTGACAATTTACTGGAGATATTTGCATTGTGATGAGGTTGGGATGCTGTTGGAGATGGTGACACTAAATCAGTCATTTGGTTGTAACCTCCCCTTCTATCATTAATAAAGAATACAACTTACTTTTCCCTATATGCATCTGTATTGGCTTTAATTTTCCATATTTCAATATCTTAGTTGATGTATATGGTTTATGCTTTACTAATTTAGCAAACTAACTTGAATATAAATCTGTATTATTGATATCTTCTATTGTTTAGTGTTCATTCTTGCAGGAAATATTTTGCACAGCCGGCTGGAATTTGAAACTACAACGCAAGCGACAGAAGGAATCATTTGGAAGCCCTTGGATTCCAAGTAACCATCTGATCCATTCTCTGTGTCTATTCTTAGTTAGGAAAAGTAGTCATATAGTCTTTAACCTGTTGTTCTAGATTAACACCTATCTAGGGAAGCATGTTTTATCCGTAATTCAAAATTCTGTCCAACAAATTGGCGACTCCACTGGGGGAGAAATTACTCTTTATCCTAGGTGTTTTAGCCTCTGAATTTCTCTGTTTATTCACCCAGTAGTTGTTACTCACAAAGATTAGGATTTTTAAGATCAAAATTTGCAAAAGAAGTGTGTTAGATAGCTGTGTTTTTCCTCTGACACTGCGCCCAATGCACTCTTGGACAGGACAGAGTGCTTTGCATAGCACTGTCTCCCTTTCAGGCCTATGTTGCAAAGCACTATCTCTCTTTAGAGACTGCATTGCCTCCTGAAGCCATCCAAATTCCCTTGAATTTGTCTTTGCAGTTTGTTTCAGTTTGTTTGCTGGTGTGTTTTGAAAAGCCCGAGCCTCATATTAACCAGTGAATTCAACTACCTCTTCCTCCTTTGAAAGAAAATTTGTTCAATGTTTGTTTAAAGCATTTTTATTTATCATTGGCAAGTTAATTTCAAAGTATTTTACTGTCACATTAGATCCATTTAGTTTTGAAAGAGGAAATTGTCATAAAATCTTCATTTCCTAATAGGAGAAATTGTTGTTTCATTCCTCATTTTTATTTCAAAAGAGAAATTGTTGTTTGTATTCCTCATTTCTCAAAAGTAAAAGGCATTTGATTTTATTGATTTAGTGCACTTAGTTTCTTTTCTGCATTCATAACATTAAAGGAACTGAAAAGAAAAATCTGCATTTGCATGTAGTGGTTTGTGTTTTTTTGCAAAAAGGAACAATTAGGAAATCTGCATTTAGTTTGTGTTTTCTGATTTGTTTTCTCACAAATTGATTGCTCTTTCCCTCTAGTAGCTAGGATTTTCATTGAAAAGCTAAAAGTGAAAGATTGCTTATCATTCTTAGTTGCATTTTAGGAATTTTCCAATACATCATTGCGGTGAACCTTTGAAAGGAAATTTGTTAAGTAAGATAAACATAAAATTAATCTCAATTTGCCTAACAAAGCATTGGAACCATAACGATAACATTTAGAAGGTCTAGGCTAGAGACGTGTTCCGGCGTCGTAAAACATAGCAGCTGTCGTTAACTTTTCTACGATACATTTTGAGTGTGATACCTCACTCCACATACGTAAGTATATCATAGCTCATCCATGTAATTTCGGGTATATCGAGCGGTGTTACAATACGATAAGTATAAAGGGGTGCTCTCACTGTGCGGTTTCGCATCAGACAATGCTAATACAGACTTGGGCCTCCACGTACCTTCAGGTATATTTGGGAGGACAAATTTTAGGTGTTATCCATCCATAGTGAACCGAGTCAGCCACCTTGTAAATTGTGATACACCTAACACAACATTCAGGGAGATTTCCTGCCCGTACTTCTTGGTTCGCCAGGAGGTATTCTGCAGTTTACAGTTTCTTGGTAAACCCTTTTGCTTAACATTATCCTTTTATTTTGTTTATTTTTTTTGGTTAAAGTAAATTAGTAATCATGGAAGAACAAAATCCTTTCCCCCTTCGTTCATGTAGAATAGTGTTAAAACCACCTTTACCACCAGAAATTACTTCTGGTAGGCGAAGATGATCACTATATGTCGAATCAAGTACAATTCGTACCTCTGGTGAAACATCATTTTCCCATATACTAGAGTTAGTTCAAGTTATTTCTACACATCCTGGTTCATCTACTATTGTTGAAATGGAGTCTTCACAACTACCCTTGGTCACAATCCATCCAATTAGTGAGACCATACCTCATGGACCCGATGTTGTTCAACCAGAAATTGATCCAGATCCTATCTCTTCTTTACCAAAACATCTGAATCATAAAGTCATACAACCGAAAGTTGTTCCTACCTTGGTCATCTCACAAATTTCTGTAGAAATTGAATCTCCCATATCACACAGTCAACCACCTGAAATATACTTTGGGCCTTACGGTCAAATACTTCCCCCTGGTTTAATTGCGATTGAAGAAATCCCACAAGACGATACACTTTTAAGTCCAACCCATTTGGGGGACGACCTTTACCTATACGAGTCTTTTTCTCAATCGAAAACATCTGCTTTTGTTGATCCCGCTCCTCTTCAAATTCCCATCGATTCAAAAGGGTATACATTTGGTCAAGTAACCATGAATGAACCAACATCTTTAGTTGGGCCATCTGTTCCAATTACGTCAGCTCCCGCCCTAGCTACCCCGTCGATGTTTACAGCTTCACCAGAGTCATATTTTCATGGTGGTCCTTTGGTCCCATTAGATTACAAATCATTATCTGGAATTTTCTCTGGTGCATCTTCAAATCGATAGACTTTACCAATGTCGTCATCCAGTATTTTAACTAGTAATATTATAGTAAGTATTGAACGACTTGATCCATTATACACATCTTCAGGGAAATATCAAGCCGGTCCTTCTGGGTCTATTCCTTCAAGAACCATATCAACTGGACTCCCAGCATTCAGAGAGCAATATTTTCCGTTTTATAATCCTCCTTATGCTGGGGGGCAACCTTTGGTCACCCAATATGATAGTACTTCGTCATTTTTTGGTTAACCTAATGACGAAATGCATGTTTGTCAATGGCAACCCACTCTTCCTATCCAACCACAAATGGTTATACAATCATATCAACCAGTTCAACTTGTTACACCCACATCATTACCACTTGTTAATACATCTTTACCCCTGTACAAAATCAAAATGTTGAACAACCTTAACAAGCGGGTCCTTCAACTCAATATCCTCAAATGTTGGGTCCACAGACTCCAAATACCTCGGTTAATTTACAACAACCTATATCCGGAATCATCTATTCACAAGTTGGTTTACCATTTTATGGGATGTCACAACAGCGACCTAGTTATACCTATCAACCGAATCCAAGTTATCCTAATTTGGGTTATAACATTGGTGGATAGACCCCTTGGCAGCCATAGGTGCAAATGCCTCAAACTTCATTTCAACAAGTATCATATCCAGGTTTTGGTCAACAAAATCCTCAAGCGTTTTCTTTTCAAAACAACCCCTATCTGGGTTACCAACAGTAGATTCCTTATGCTGGTGCTCAAAGGCCTGTTGCTCAAGCAATTCCATCTTACCCTAGCTATGCTCAACTTGACCTTAATCGACAGTTTCCCTTTGTTGCAACTTTAGAGTTACCAGATTTAAATCGGCTAACTAGTGATCCAATTAATTAAGCTCCTTGGTGGCCGGTGATACCTCACAAATTACCCTCAGATATTCCTAAGTTCAATGGAAACCCTGGAGAAGATCCGTTGACTCATGTTATGACTTATCATTTATGGTGTTCATCAAACTCCTAGAATGATGATTCTGTTCGACTATGTCTTTTCCAGCGTACGCTCACAAGTCCAGCTACAAAGTGGTACATTGAATTACCTAGATCTTCTTTTGATAATTTCACAACCTTAGCTATTGTCTTTTTGACACATTTCCAGTTACCCATCAGATATGAATTTGGAACAAAACTCTTGACCAATTTCAAACAGACTAATGCTACTCACATTTTTGATCATATTCAGGAGTGGCGTCGTCATCGTCGAATGGTTAAGACATTTGTTTCGGATCAGCTCCTTGTTGAATGGTTCATTAAGTCCCTCTTACCATCTATAACTGAGGATGTGGCTAAGGGTGGCGTCATAAAAAAATAACAAGTTATCACTCGTGCCCAATACTTAGACTTGATTTATACTCAGTCTGGCACACTCTATGAAAAAATTCCTAACGCGTTGAGATCTAATTTTACTGTTCCTCCTCAATTAAAGGACTTCCATGTCGAAGATGGCTCGATAGGAAGTACAAGCACACACCACGCTACTACATCTGATCCTGCTCCTACTTCCGAAATTAATGTCGTGTCATTTGACAAAGGCAGTGACAAGCAACCCAGAAGTAAGAAAAAGGGGAAATCTAAGAAAAAGAAAAATTCTAAGATGCAGGAAATATCATCTGATCAATCGTCTGGACCTAGGAAACCTCGTTATCCATGCATATTATGTAATGAGGAACACTTTGAACAATGTTACTGATGAAATAGGTAACCTGACCTCAAAACGAGAACTCTAGCCCAAAAAGACTCAAAAAACATGAAAAAACACCCCAAAAACAAAAAAAGTGTATTCCAGATCGCACTTGGTTTTTTTTGAAGGTCAAATTTCAACATTTTATAAAATTATGCTAAAAACAAAATTGTTTCTTGAAAAAGGATTGAAAAAACACCCTCAAAACAAAACTAGTTGATGCCGGAATAACAAAAAAAAAATTTGTGTCATATTTTTGACATTTTAAAAAATAGAAATAACATTTTTTAATTTTTAAAATTCAAACATTAAAAAAAACCTAAAATTTAAGAAAAAAAATAAATTTAAAAAATAATAACATTTTAAAGCTTAAAATTTAAAAATATATAGGAATAAAAAATAAAAATAAAAACAAAATAAAAATTTTAATTTAAACATTAAAAAAAACCTAAAAATTAAGAAAAAAAAACAAAAAAAAAAAAATTTAAAGATTAAAATTTCAAAATATATAGAAATAAAAAAATAAAAAAAAAACAAAATAAAAATATTAAATTAAAAAAAAAAAAAACAAGTTAAAAAAAAGGAATTATAAAAAATAAAATATAGAAATTAAATTTAAAAAAGAAAAAGAAAATGTTTATTAAATTTAGAAAAAAAAAATTTAAAGAAATATATTAAATTTTAATTAAAAAAAATAAAATCAGTATTTAAATTAAAAGTAAAAAAATGAAAAATTAATTAAAAATGAAAAATGAAAAATAAAATACAATAAAAATATTAAATTAAATATATATATTAAAAAAACAAATATGTTTAAAAAATAAAATAAATTTAAATTATAAAAAATAAAAAATATATATACGAACTTAAATTAAAAATATATATATTAGATTTTATTAAATTAAAAAAAAATGTTAATATTAAAATAACAAATTAAATTAAAAAAATAAAAATAAAAAATAAATAAATAAATATATATATATATATATTAAATTTTAATAAATAAATGAATAAACATTTTAGATTAAAAATCTTTCGGGAAATCACATGAGAATTTTAGGACCGACGCGTTTCGAACTACCAACTGTAGTTCATCATCAGGATAATGAAGAATGGCTGATCAGACACACCTATTTATACCATGAGGAGAGAAGCAACGGTCAAATCCGGTTAAAATCAAAATTAACTGGTCAAAAATAAAAATAGAAATAAAAACAGAAAACATAACAAACCCACCCTTAAAAATACTAGTCAAAACTAAAAATAATATAACACCAAAACCAAAAACTAAAATAACCCCAAAATATAAATAAATAAATAGATAAAAATAAAATAAAAACATAAATCCAATAAAAGTCAAAGTCCTCATAAACGAAATTAATCTATAAAACAATAACGTTCAATTAAGATAAAAATAAATAAATAATTAATTAAATTAAATATAAAATAATAAATATAAAAGAATAAATAAATAAAATAATCTACCAATAAGTAAACTAATAAATAAAATACTGACAAATACATAAAATAAACAAATAACTAATTAAATAATTGAATTAAATTATATATAAAATAAAATAAATAAATAAATAAAAATAAGTAAACAAATAAATAAATTACCAAAAATAAAATCCTAATAAATACATAAAATTAGAAATAAAATTTTTGAGTTAAAAATAAAAATAATAATAATAATAATAAATTAATTAAAAATGTATATATATATATAAATAAATAAATAAATAAATATAAATAAATAAAAATAAAAATAAAAATAAAAATAAAAATAAAAATAAAAATAAATAAAAAAAAAATATATATATATATATATATATATATATATATATATATAGAATAAAAATAAAATGAAAATAAATAAATAAATAATAATAATAGTAAAAATAAAAATAAAAATAAATAAATAAATAATAATAATAATAATAATAAAAATAAATAAATAAATAATAATAAAAATTTTATCTATATATATCTATAAATAAAATATTTTAAAAATATAAAAATAAGGAAATAACCAAAAATTAATAAAGAAAAACATTAATAAATAAAATTAATAAATAAAATCAAAACTTGAACAAGAATAATAAATTATAAATATCAAATCATATACTAATAATAATAGGATAAAATTTACAAGGAGTCAAGAGATGGAATCCAGCACCTGCTAAATATAAAGTAAAAAAAAAAAAAAAAACCATTGTTAAAATAAAAAGTTAAAAAACTTTAAAAATCAATTAAAATTGAAAAATTGAAAAAAATAAATTAAAAAAAATATATGAAATAAAAAATAAAATAAAAAACATATTAATTTGAAAATATTAAGTTTAATTAAAAAAAAAAAAAAATCTAATTTTAAATACACAATTTTAATTGAAATAAAAAAAATATAAAAATTTTATGTAATTAAAAAAATAATAATAAAAAAATAAAAAATTTAAAAAGAGTATTAAATTCAAATAAATTAAAAAAAAATACAAAGTTTTAAAAAATTAAATGAAAAAACTAAACATAAAATTTAATAATAAAAAAAAAATATGAAAAAAAAAATCAATTAAATAAAAAAAAAATACAAAATTGAATAAAAATTATTAACAAAATTTAGAAAAAAAAATAAAAAATAAAAAAAATGAATAAAATAAAAAAAAAAATAAAAAAAACAAAACAAATTAAAACAAATTAAATTTCAATTATAAAAATTAAATTAAAAAAAATAATTTTAAATTTTTTGAATTTAAAAAAAAATTGAAACAAAAAAATCAAATTAAAAAAAAAAAAAATTTAAAAATTAAAAAAAATTAAAAAAAAAGAGAATTTTTTGATCATGGTGGCGCCGCCAATCGGCCTCCCGCCTAGGTGGCAACGGAGGCCGATCGCTGGGCAGGAGGCCGATTCCGGGAATCGCCCTCCTACCGCGGGAGGTCGATGGCGGGAGGCCGATTCCGGGAATCGCCCTCCTGCGGCGGAAGGTCGATTGGAGGGAGAGAGGGCGATTCCCGGAATCGACCTCCTGCCCAGCCGCCGCCACCTGGGCGGGACGCTGATTGGCGGTGCCACCACGATCAAAAAATTCTTTTTTTATTTTTATTTTTATTTTTAATTTTTAAATTGATTTTTTTATTTTTTATTTTTGTTTAAATGCAATTTAAAAAAAAAAATAATTTCTTTTAATTTTTTTTGTTTTTTTTTTTAAATTTTGTTTTTAAATTTAATATTTTAGATTAATTATTTTTTAAAATTTAAAATTTATTTATGAAATTTATGAAATTTTAATTTAATTAATTTTTTTTTTTAATCTTTTAGTTTATTTAGTTTTTCATTTTTAAAATTTATAAATTGTTTCATTTAAAAAAAAAACAATAAATTTATGGATATTTGTTTTTCAATTATTTGCACGTGGTTTTTTTCATTTTTTTTGTTTTTTAATGATATTTTTTTTATTTTAATTTTCTTTTTCAAAATTATTATTATTATTATTATTTTTAATTTTCTTTTTTTGTTGATTTTAAAATTTGTATTTTTTTCTTCTTATTATTATGATTTTTTTAATTAAAATTTTTAAATTTAATTTTTTCTTTTTTTGTATTTTATTTTTTTTATCCAAATTTTAGTTTTGTAATTTAAATTATTTTTAAATTTTCTATTTAAATTTTTTTTTTAATTATATGTTTTTTTAATAACTTAGAAAAAAATGTTTTTGATGTTTTTTTTTTTTTTTTTTAATTTTTTGGTTAATTTTTTGTTTTTTTTCTTTAAATTATGTGTTTTTTTTTTTCAAATTTTGTCATTTCTTTTGATATAATTTTCGAATATTTTTGTTTTTTTTTGGTTTATTTATTTATTTTTGTTTAAATTTTTTATTTTTAAGAGTTAATTTTGTTTTTTTTTTACATTTTTATTGGTTTTTTTTTATTGTTTATATATATATATATATATATATATATATATATATATCTAAGTTTTGTGTTTTATTACCAACATGAAAATCACCACTCTAAAAAAAAAGGTTGATGCTGCATCAATACGTTTCAAAATTAGCATGAAAATCACCGCTCTAAAAAAAAAAGTTGATGCTGCATCAATACGTTTCAAAATTAGCATGAAAATCACTAACATTTTAAAACAAATATTCATACTTCATAAATAAAAATATTAGAGTGTAAAAAATGTGCTAAAAAAGAAGAAGGTGATTATGCATCACCACTTTTCAAAATCGGTGCTTTTTATGCTACCAAAGAAAAGTAGGTAACAGTGCGGTTACCTATTTCATTGGTAACAGTGTTTTTTTTAGGGATTGTCCTCACCGCGCTAAAGTCTCAAAAACCATCAAGATTTCCCATGCGTCAGTTGTGTTGACAGACCAATTTCCAAATACACAAACATGGTTGCTACAGATCCAGCTCCTAGTTCCCAAGTGTTAATGTTATCTGTCACAAAACTTTCAACAGATATTTTGGTGTCAACGCGAAATAAATATTATGGTAGTCAGGCCACTGATCAACTTACTACCTCGACAACGAATCCATCTACGGAATCAATACCGCTTACTGCTATTCCAGAATTGACAATCAAGCCACCAAAGGGAGTAATTCACAAATCGACATATAATCCTCGAGCAAGAGCTCCACAAAATTATAATATAGTTGAAGATTTGGCTCAATCCCCTTCATCTATGTCTGCTCTTTAGAGATTACAAAATTGTCCCTCCCAAAAACAGGCTTTATTGTCGGCTATTGGTGGAATTGATCCGACCGATTCTAATCTTGTCATATTTAATCACATGGGCTATGTGCCACAATTACCAGCAGAATTGGCATTATCCATACAGGTAAATGTTCTCAATCACCTTGTTCATTGCACTATTATTGATGAGGGAGCATCTACATGCATTATGTCTCTAAATTGTTTGAAGTCACTTGGCTCGCCACGCTTATCACAATCATCAATGAAGTTGAAGGAATTTGATGGACGTACATATAAACCTTGTGGTATTATTAATAACTTGCATGTTGAACTAGGGGGAAAACAATGAATATTGATGTTGAGGTTGTTGATGGACCCCCTAAATATAATATTTTACTTGGAAGGCCATGGGTATATGCAATGACTGCAATTGTTTCTACATACTTTAGAATGATTGCCTTTCCACATAAAGGTACAATCATAGTCATTAATCAACTGTCCTTCTTTGCCTCTGCTTCGCAGGTAACTCGAAGAATTCCGTTCGTTCACATACCCGAACTAGAACTTCAGAACATTGGTGTAGGACTCTTAAAGGATTCCACTTTAATGGGAACCTTTGCATTACCTCTGCCCACGATGTCGGTAGAAATTGCAAGTATAGATACCTGCTACATGATCTCTTCCACTCTATCTGGTTTAAGGGAGAGTACGGGTGATTCTGATATTTCTATGTTGGATGAGTTTCTATCGCCCAACCCTATTGAGCTAGCATAGAAATCAATCTATCTAGCTTGGGCGACAAATCCGAATTCAGTGTCGCCAAGTGTTTGGGTTGATCATTCCTTAGATTTTGGTACTCCATCTGATCCATTTTCCTTAATTTTCTTGACATATGAGAATATTTTGGAAGCAATGATGTCAGAAGGAGAACCATGGGAAGATTATCATCATTGTTCCCATCTTCCTGATTATGAAGAAAATAATCTTAGTGAACTATATCACCCATCAATCAAAAATTTCTTTTCGAGTTCTTTACCCATTAATACAATCGATTTCGAGCGAAATCTGTCAAATATTGAAGAAACCATTTCTATCGATATTTCGACCAAACCTGGCATTGTAGAAAATATTCATGTCGGTGTATCTTGTTATCCATCATAACTTGAATCATATCGCTCTCTCTTTCGTGAATTTTGTGATGTATTTTCTTGGTCTTACGAGGAAATGCCGGACATAGATACTAGTATAGTTGAACACACTATTAATATGTATCCTCATGTCAAACCAGTGCGTTAACGGCTTTGTCCTGTTCATATGAAGAAAGCCACTGCCATCAAAGTAGAAGTTGAAATTTTTTTACGTGCTGGTTTCATATACCCTGCTCCGCTAACTGAGTGGGTTTCCAATATCATTCCTTTCATGAAAAAACAAGGAACCATTAGAGTGTGCATCGATTATTGGGATGTCAACCTTGCTTTTTCAAAAGACAACTATCCTACTCCCTTTATTGACTAGATTATTGACAATTGTGCTAGATGTGAAATATTTTCATTCGCGGATGGATTTTCTGGCTACAATCAAATCAATATCCGCCTAGATGATCAACATAAGACAACATTCATCTGTCCCTGGGGCACATTCACTTATAGGAAACTTCCATTTGGTTTAAATAACATTGGGGAAACTTTTCAGAGAGTAATGGATTATGCTTTCAATGACATCAAGCACATTGTTCAACCGTATCTAGATAATTTATGAGCACATTCACGAATTCAGACTGATCACCCGATGCATTTGAGAGCCATTTTTTTACGCTGCCGACACTAAAAAATACGCCTCAATCCACATAAATGTGTGTTTTGTGTGGGTTCTGGTCGTTTTCTTGGATTCATAGTCTTAAAAGAAGGAATTTGAATCGACCCATTAAAGGTTCAGGCCATTCTTGATTTTCCTGTGCCATCAAACTTACTTCAGATACAGAAAATTCAGGGAAAGGATAACTTCCTAAGAAGGTTTATTCCAAACTACACTGAAATGGCTAAGGGATTTACTTGACTATTGAAAAAAGGGGTTCCCTTCCATTGGGACCAAGTTGCACAAGCTTCTTTTGATGCTGTCAAGGACACTCTTGTCCGAGCGTCATTAATGTATCCCCCTAATTATCAAAATGATTATTTCCTATATATCACCACGATTGAAACAACTATTGCTATGGTATTGGTCCAAGTGGAAAATGGAATTGAACATTCAATCTATTATTTGAGTCGTATTCTCAATGATATGGAAGTTAAGTATTCTTACGTATAAAAGCTTGCCTTGGCAGCTGTTCAAGCTATCCAAAGATTTTTCCATTATATCCTTCTTCGAAAAACAAATATAGTTTCGGATTGCAACCCCATGACTTATATCTTATCACGTCAATTGTTGGGGGGGAAAATTTCAAAATGGATTGTCATTTTTTAGGAATTTGATTTGGAATTCATCAAATCGAAGTGAAAGAAGTATTTAGTTTTTGCTGAGCTTCTCTGTGACCTTCCCTATGATAATACTGCAACTACATCGAAACCATCAATTCTTGACGAGTCTTTGTTTCTAATCGGATCATCTGATACTTAGTATGGGGATTTTATCATTTATCTCCAAACCCTAACTTTTCGACCTGATACCTCTTGCTCTAAACAACAACGTATTCAATACCAAGCCAAATATTATCTGATCGTCGGTGATACACTTTATCATCGTGGTGTCGATATAATTTTAAGGAGGTGCCTCACTCATGAGGAGGCTGAAAAAGTGTTAAATGATTGTCATGCTAGGGCATGCGGTGGAAATTTATCTGGATATGCTACTGCGTAGAAGATACTCTGCAGCAGTTACTTTTTGCCTACTATTTTTCGAGATTACATCCTTGCGGTCAGAAGTTGTCATGCATGCCAGATTTTTTATCGTAAAATCCGCAAACCACCAGCGCCAATGCATCCTGTTGTCTCTATGGGACCATTTTCTAAATGGGGTATTGACTTCATGGCCTGTAACCCTTGTTCGTTCGGGGGGCATGATTATATTATTGTCGCAGTCGACTATTTTACCAAATGGGCCGAAGCGATGCCTACATTCAACAACATGGGACAAACAACTGCATTGTTTTTCTTTAATCATGTTATAGCATGGTTTGGGGTCCCACAGGCTATAGTTACAGATCATGGAAATAATTTTTGCAATCACATGATGGTTGAATTAACTACCAAGTTAGGATTGTCACATGATAATTCTACTCCTTATTATCCACAATCAAATGGACAAGTTGAGGCTATCAAAAAAATTCTTAAATGTATGCTTCAACAAATGATAGGAGTTTGTAAAAGAAACTGGAATTTGATCTTGTACTCTGCCTTATGGGCGTATCGAACCTCGGTGAGAAACCCAACTGGTTGTACTCCTTTTCAGTTGGTGTATGATCTAGAATTTATCTTACCAATTCCATGTGAAATACCATCGTTAAAACTTGCGATTGACTTGTTACCTGACACCTCAGAAGAAGAAGCGCGTCTCCTTAACCTCATCCATCTTGATGAAACATATCATGAAGCCCAATTGGCCAACGAAGTGCACAAGAGACGTATAAAGGCGCAATACAACAAAAATTTCCAGCCTCACATTTTCTCAGAGGGAGACTTGGTCCTTCTTTATGATCAAGAAGCTGATGTAATAGGTACAGGAAAGTTTGAGCCATTATAGCATGGCCCCTATATTGTCAAAAGAGTTCTTGCTAAGTGCGCCTATGAGTTGGTTGATTACGATGGAATTCTGTTGGTGCAACCTAGAAATGGGTTGTATTTGAAACATTACTATGCTTAATCACGACCGTAGTAATTTTTTGTATTATATTGTATATATATGCTGTTGATTTGCATTCACTATCTTAATTTGTTTTTAGATTTTTCTTGAAGTTAGTAATCCAATTTACATTTCATCTCGGATGTTTGAATCTTCAGAACCCTTTGTTGGATATGCTGATGGTGCTAGTCGTAGTACGCAAAATCTATCCTCTGCAGTGTGGGCCATTTTCGCTCCGAACAACGAGTTAGTGAGTTTTCAAGGGATTTGTATTGGTAGATCGACGAATAATATCGTTGAGTATAGCGCATTGATCGAACTTCTCTCTGATGCCATTTCATTTGGTATTAACCGTATCATCATAAGGTTAGACTCACAACTTGTGGCATTACAAATTACTAGTGTTTATAATGTTAGAAATCCAAAATTGCATAGATTGCTCTTTAGAGTTCGACTTTTGGAAAGACACTTTGATTTTATTCAATATCAACACATTTCTAGAAATTTGAACACATTGACTGATTCATTAGCTAATCAAGTTTTAGACAGACATTTTCAACATATGTAAAGAAAACATTCACATCATTGAATAGGAATGCACAATAAACATAGGAAAACACTGAAATCATATAGATAGATAGTTATAGGTTTTTACAAAAATTTGTGCCAAAGACACATTGGTCATCTGACCTCAAAATGTATGCAAAATGTCACAAGTAAACTAGTGGTGCTCGTGGTAACATGCTATAGATCTAGCTATCCTACGAAGTAACCACATCCAGTGGTTAGGAACCCCAATAGTGTGTCGCTGCAGTCGCATAGGAAGCTCTTCGATTCGGCAATCTGGAATCCCGAAGGTCAAACACTCTATGTGCTGCTGAAGCTTAGTCAAAGTCTCAGCCATATCAATATCCTGAAGGATTGCTCTTCTGACAGCCCTCTCTATTGGCACATCTGCTTCACGCTCCGGTTCCACTACTGGTTGAACACAACCAACATCTGCATTACATCAAACATTTAGTTTAGTCTTGGGAAAAATAAAAAAAACATTGTATAAACCTTAGGAAAATAAAAAACATGGTCAAAAAATTATTACCTATTGCACCCCATTGAGTGCCTTCTGGTAATGCTAAATTTGGATCCCCTTGAAAATCGACACCTGTGTATGCATACTCATCGATGGTGACAATCTGTCGCCGGAACCAGGCGAAGAACGTAGTCGAGGACACAATGGTAGATTTTCCTGTATGTCGACTCATGAGTTCTACCCATCTCTTCATCTAAGGATCTCTAGGAATAGCTATATCCAGTGTCACATGTTGTGGCTGCATCAGTGGAATTCGTTCCAGGGCGAAGGATATAAGGATAGAACCATAATTGAAAATTTTCTTCCTTCCTCCCTTAGCTTTATTCAATTGTTCCTTTATCTGAGATAAAACAACTTCAGACCAGTTGAAGACTGTTGGTTCCATACACTCTATCACATACTACATATACGATCTATTCGCTACATGTAGTGTAACGGTGCCGGATAGTTTTGCGATCGTGAAAAGGATAGTTCTCAAGGTCAAATCTCTAACATCTTGGAAGTTAATATTTCCATCTTTGCTTGGCTCTGACCCTAGAAAAGAATGTTGCAAAACATAATCTCTCACTGTCTCTCCTCCAACAACAGACCCTGAGAGAAAAATGGGCAAGCCTCTCCTTGACAAACTGGTAAGAAAGTACACATCCTCGAGTGTTACAGGAACCACTTTTTTCTTGATATGAAATGCCTCGATAGTTGGATTCCATGCTCGAACTAAGAACTCTAATAGTTCTATTTGTTGCCTCATCCTAGACAATTTGAAGTACTTAAGTAGTCCACAATCTCTTAGGGCTCTTACTGTACCTGGATCATTTACGACAATCATATCCTATTCTTCATGTTCTCTTTCCCTCCATGTAATCATCATTGTAATCCAATGGAAACCTGAAATACAATCATAAGATCCTTTAGATTCCATTCATTGCAAAAAAATAGGTCAATTTTGGGCATAATGAGAAAATAAAAAACTTAGATTGTGCCCAACGCACTCCCTAACAAGAGACAGTGCTTTAAATATGAAAGTACCCTTCACTGTACCTGCTATGCAACACAGGTTTCGACATTCAGGGGTGCATTGCCCTCTTTTTGGGCAGAATTTACCCTAGGGGCCTTAAAACCCTAAAAATTTGCAGAAATTGGAAATGAAATGAATACTAAAGGAAAGAGAAGGTTCATATTACTAACCTGGATCAAACGACAACGAAAACCGTCCACAAAAACGATCACAATTAGCAGCTGAAGTTCAGGGGCAAAATCAGGTTCAGAGCTCCAAAATGCAAATGGTAACTATGGAATGGTAAAAATGAATAGTGAAAGTACTTTTAATAGTCATTTTATTATTTGTAAGTTAAATTTATTGCTATGAATATAGTTTTATTATGTTTTTATCATGAAACAAGTATTTTTAATCCATTTGATGTTGTTCTGAACATGATATACAACTGATGAACAAATTAGTCGTGCAGATTTATTTCAAAGAATGAGTTGACCATAAAGCATACTTTTTCTCCTTATTTTTTGAGTTTTGTTAAAAATGAAAAAGGATTTGAAGCGCACTTTTATCTCTTTCTCAAGCTTCAATAAAAGCGAAAAAGGAACCCTTGGAGTCTTCTTTCAACTATTTTTAGACTCCAATAATGTGAAAAGATTTCCGAGCTCTTGTCTTTTCAAGCTCGTAAAAGTAAATGAATTGATATCTACTCAGTATAAGTTTAACCCTTTTCCAAACTAAGATAGATTATTTACAAAAAAGGAATACCTTGGTTAAACATGACCAAAGAGGTTCTCTCAGATATTATTTTACACTTTTTCTGATCTAAGTGACAAATTTACGAAAAATTACTTATGGAGTTTTCTTTCGTCCTCTTTTTCAAACTCTATAAACATGAAAAATCACTGGGCTATCACTGCCGTTAAGCTCGTTAAAACATAAAATAGCGATGGGCTTGTCGATCATGGCTAGAATCGAGTTTCATTCATCGCTGGACTTGTTAAATTATTAAATAGTGATACTTTATTTTCCCGAAGTGTTGAATTATAGATGAAGCAAATGTTATCCTCCTCAAGCTTGTTAAAAAAAAATAGGTACTGGTTGACGAATGACCAGGGAAAATTTGGGAAAAGTGAGCAAAAATTCTTTATGGTAGCAAGTCACTCTTGAACATGACACTTCCTTCACTACATGTCCATGACTGTTTGGGTTGGGTAATCATCTTGACGGTTCATTCATACCTATGGTTCATCATAATTTCACTTCGGTTTTGGGTCAATGCTACCAACTCATCACAGTGTCACCGGTATGGTCAAGAGAAGTCATCCAGTGAATAACTCATCCTTCTGCAATACTCGTAAACCTTTATTCTCATGACCGTCATCCCTGAAAAATTGCTATATCAATTCATACCCTTGTCTCCGAAATTAGTAACTCCCATTTCGCAATAAGATGACTTCTTGTCAACGACAAATCATTATCTAGGAAGTTCACTTAGAAACATCAGATTCCAGTACCATGAGGCTTGTTATAGCATCGACAAGATCCTCGCTTCTAGACTTTTGATCGAAAGATTTTTTTTGGTGTTCAACATCATATAATTTATTCACGCCTTACTAAATGTACGGCAGTACCTTGAGGGCCATTTTCATTAATGGTGGTTCTCTCACATTTGTTAACATCTCACATCATTGGCTGGTAATCAAACGATGTCTTTCCATGTTCGACAACAAATCATATATTTGCATGGCTATACCCTGGATCTGAATGATAAGAAGACCCCGAATCTAGTTTTAGCCATCCAGGCTGTGATTTCAGGATTGTTGTACACATCATCTGTACGGTGACCTTACATACAGATTGTCATATGAGCATGGGCCTATATCTGTAGACATGTCTGCATTGGGCAACACTCCAATGTCGATGAATTTCTGAATCATGTACATGTTATTAGATTTTTTATGTGATGAACATGGGAATGCCTACCCTCAGCAATTATGATCAAAGAGGATATATCATGATGTGATGTATTGTAAGTTTTATGCAGGTCTCCACTCTGCTTCATCTCCAACTCATCACAGTGTAAAGCATATCAATCAAAAAATTGTTGTTATTATTATGACTTCATGCTTTAGGGGGCAATTGTTATAGGTAAATTTGGGCATCATTCCCAATGACCTGGTTAACTGGGCATCATCTCTAGGACCAATGTATAGAGTCTATCATCCCCTAACATTTCAATTTCTATATGCCCTTGTTACACAACATTTTGTCACCGTCCCTGCAATCCCTCATCCCGTACATTGGAGGACTATTCCCGTGACCTGTGAACAGTAAAATGTCCTAAAAACACCTTGTTGGCGTCCTTCTGCATAAAGGCAAGAATTCTCCTGAAGAAAATTTCCTCAGAATATCATTAAAAACATATGTGTGGGAATTGGCACGTTTAGCCAGTTCATCACTTGCACCGACCTGGGAAATTTACACTAAGTCCGCGACACTTGGCGCTCTGTCCCTATGTATTGCCTGCGCCAAGCGTATTAAGGAATTTTTTTTAACAATGGAAGGCATAAGTTTGATTCTAACAACTTCAGAACGAATCATCAAAAAGAGGTTGGGCTATTTGGCTCCGGATCTCCTTGATTATGAAGTGGGTTTCCACCTCTCATGGAACCTTCCTAAGAGATAGGACTCTCCCCCATGATTATAGGGATCCTAACCTCTCCTCCTCCTTCTATAAAAGTCTGCCCTCTCCATTTTATAGCTAGCTAAACATTTGGGAAGAAAACTATAGCTGAGTGACTATTGAGAGCAGAGCCAAGGAGAACCCTGTAAGAGAGAGAGCCTTGTCCAAATTCATGACAAGCTTTGTGAGACACGCTCTGTTGGATGCCCTGTTGAAGGAAGAACGTGACGTCGGAACTCGGTTGTAATCTCTTTCATATCTTAATATATGCTCGACTATGTTATTGTTCCATCGTTGTATTTCTTGTTTATGTAATGCAATCTGATTCAATATTTTCCGATTGATTGATAGTTACATGCTTGGGTTATTACGTTGTATTGCCGTCGTTTTTCTCTATATGTGTATAGGTGTCTGGATGCGGTGGGCGAAAGGATTGTGATCTGTCAAGCGAGGAACGTAAAGCAGCACTTCTCCATCGACAACAGTAGCGTAGGACTTGAGGTAGGCCTTCTATCATAACTTTGTCTTTTGTAACTAGGAACCAATATCGTAGCGTGTTCTGTTTGTTGCTAGACCCACTCTAGGGCTAGTGGGATCACCTCTGTCTGTAGAGGGGATTTACCTCGTCAACAAAGTGGCAACTCTGTCTAGGGAATAGTGTGAGTTAGTCCTTCTTCCATTAGGTGGTGTTTTGGCTTTTGTTTGCCTTTTTGGTTTATCTTGCTTGGTTTCAAGCCCTTGTTCATCCCCCTGGAGATCAAACCTCTCTCTGTTTGTTCATTTTTCCTCTTTTTCTGAGTAAAACCCTCTTGGCACAATTTTTCAGCTGATAGTAGCGCCGATTGGCGCATGTTTCTAGTTTAGAGCCCACGCCATTCCTTGTTTGGCGCCGATTACGACCGAACAGGCGCGCCAACCCTGTTAGGTTTTGGAATTTGCTTGGTTTTGGGACTTTTGAGCTTGAGCTTTGATCCTGGGTTGTTTTTTCTAACTTTTTGAGTTCTTTAGAGTCATTTTTGACTGAGATCAACCCTTTTCCTTTGGTTGTTTGCCCCTTTCTGTTAGTTTTGTGTTTCAGCCCTAGGTCTTCTAGGTGCTTCAGCTTGCTGAGCCTCCCATGGGCATTTAGGGCCCTTGGTTTCCCAGTCAACTTCGCTTCTGCTTCTTTGCATTCAGATTTGTGGATCCATTTGAGTGATTGCGTTAATTGAGTGATTGTCTTTTCTTTCGTTCAATTTTACTCTTGTCACTCCCGGCTTAGATTACACGGCTTGTCTGGGTCTCTTTTGAGATCTTCTCTTTGGTTTGAGGGATTTCGTCATTGATTTGAGTCTTATTGTGCTTGTTTTGAATTGAGTGAAATTGTTTTGTTTTAACTCTCGCTTCACTATTCTCAAATCAATGTTTTGATTTATTTTTCATAACATTTAGTGCACTTGCTCTAATATATTGAAAACAAAAAAATATTTTGCATTCTTGATTGGCATAATGAAGATTGAAAAATCTTTCGTATTTATAGCATTATATAATTCTAGGGAAACGTTTTTCAGTCTCATTAGCTTGCATCAGGCATTGTAGTGAATGTTTTCACATGATTTATTATAGCTATCGCTTGAAATCTCTAACTCTCTCATAGATAGCTCTTCATTGAACGAAATGGTGTCTCATGGCATGTAGCTTGCATTCAGGGATTTGTGAGATTTGGCATTCGGTAGGACCTTGGAATTGAAACATAAATACAAGATCAACTTAAAATTTATTTCAATTAAACTAAGGCAACATTGAAACTTAACAGAACATTTAGTGGTCTAAGTTAGAGACGTGTTCCGACGTCTTTAAGCCTAGTAGTTGTCGCTTACGATTTGGCTTCAGACAGTGCTAGTACAGACTTGCGCTCCCCGTACCGTTGATTATATAAAGGGAGACCTCTCTAGGTTGCAATCCTTTTATCCGTAGGAAGTCGAGTCTACCACCTTGTACCCGTGATACACCGAACACAGCATTCGGGGAGAATAACTACACATACATCAAGTCCTTGGTTGATTTCTCTTTCATTTCGTAACCAAGGTGTATATGGCAGTTCACGAGAACCTGGTACACCCTTTTACCTAGGCTACCTGAGCAATCATTTTTGGTCTTTATTGACTCTATAAATTTTAAAAGATGACCGAGCACTTGTCCTTTCAAGCTCGTTTAAAACCGAAAGAGACTAGAGTCATCTTTGACTGTTCTTGACTCTTAAAAGGTGAAACAACAATGTTTAGTTTCAATGTGGTAAAATAAACTGCCCACGACTACACGCCCATTAAATTTTGATTACTTGGCCTATCTTTGTTTGCCTTGGTTTGATCCAAGTGTCCTCTTTGTGATATTTTTCCCTCTTTTTGTGTGCTATAGTCACAGTGGCGGTACCATTAGTTTCGTCTACTGGTAGTCTTTTTTCGGACGATTCGTCTAAAACTTCTCAGATTTCTGAGTCGGCTGAGATTTAATAGCGTGTTATCCCGTTAGAGCACCCCTTTGGAGAACCAGTTGAATTTAGTTGGCCTCTTTTGAATGCTTGGTTTGGTTTTTGGGTCGGGGAACATTTTCCCCCTCTTACATCGGGATCACTATTTTTGGCCGCTATTATACCTCCGATACCCCGTACTCTTTTGCAAAATCTCACGGTTGAATCAGACATGGATTCGTCTGATCCTAATGGCACCATGGGTATTCCAGTTTTGGATGAAGGATACCAAATCTTCCCCGAAGACGTCCTTCAAGAGCATGTTCCATTTTCACCGCTGGTGTTGCTTACAGCCGGATATAGGTCTCTAGGTCAGATTATAGCTGGTATTGCCTCCATGGAAGCATCCACCCCACCAAGGGGTCCGGTTCTTCTGTCATTAGTGATGTCGCCGACTAAAATTGTCTCTTTGTTGACACCCTTTGTTACATTTGTTCCCAGTAGACATACTATCTGTGTCACTGCTTCAGCGCCAGTTGTCACTATTCAGTCATCAGCTGTTTCCACTTCGGTAGAAACTTTGATTGCAGCAGCAGTCCCTAACGACCTTTCGTTTGAGGAGTATCATCTGACTGTTTAGTAACAACACTCCCAAACCTATCAATCCCCTCAGGATCCCTATCGATATTATTTTTCCCATTATGGGCCGGATGGTACCCTGGTTTATGCACTTCGATTTCAGCAGGATGAGCATGGAAACCCTATCTATTTGCCTGCTCCTGAGGCTTATCAATGTCTTTTGGGTATTATACCTACCTTTCTTGGGCAGCCCTCTAGCCAACAAGGACAACCCTTTCAGGGATAACTTTCGGCTCAGTAGGGATATGCTTTTGACCAACAAGGACAACCCTTCCAGGGACAACCTTTGGTGCAGCAAGGGTATGCGTACGACTTGCAAGGGCAACCCTTACAGGGTCAACCTTCGATTTAGTAGGGATTGTTTTATGGCCCGCAAGGGCAGCCTTACAATCGTCCAGGTCAACCTTTAGAACCTCAGCCTGTGATCCCTCCTGGGCAGCCCCAAGTGCCAGTTGGGCCATCAGGGTATCAACCCGGACCTTCATATGGTCTTGGGGGGCAGATCCATCCATCTCAGCCTATGATACAACCTCAATAATCATATCCTCCGATCAGTCCGAATGTTTCACATCCAGGACCATCCTACGGTCCCGCCCCAAGTCAAACTGGATATCAGGTACAACTTGGCCCACCTCAGTCATCAAGCCAACCTACTCTGCAGGGGCAACCTGGTGACCCTCCTTTGTGAGGTCAACCTGTTCAGCCGAGTCAACCTGCACAACCTGTTTACACTGCTCAGCCTCCATCCTACTCTATGCCACAGCCAAATCAACCATTGCACCCGATGTATCCAGCTCAGTAGGGGCCCACTTATCAGCAGCCTGTTCGACCCCAAGGCGGTTATTTTCCTCAAGGTCAATATCGGCCAGTTTACAACCCGCCTCAAGGTCCCCCTTATAACCCTCAACAGCCAGGCTACACTTTTACTCCGCAACAAAATCTATATGCTGCTCAATCGGGACCCACTTATACTCAAAATAAGTATCCTGATTTTCAACACCTGTACCCTGGTTCTCAGCCACCATATCACTCGACTTATCTGGCTTATACCCCTTATGGTCCGAATCCTTTGGGACATAACCAGTGGGGGCAGAGTTATACTCAACCAGGGTGGAATATGGGTTCAGTTCCTTATCAAGGGCCTGTTATGCCTTTTAATCTGCAGTTACCTTTCCTTGCCACGTTGGAGCGACCAGACATGTCCAAATTGACAAATGATCCTATTCTTCATAATCCTTTTTGGCTACCGGTTCCGACCAAGGTTCCTTGTGATTGCCCCAAGTTTGAGGGCAAGTCTGGAGAAGACCCCCAAGCTCATGTCATGACGTACCATTTGTGGTGTTCTTCAAACTCTTGGGTGGATGACTCTGTTCGTCTTCGTATTTTTCAGCGCACTCTCACAGGAGCTGCTACTAAGTGGTATATTGAACTTCCTCATGGAATTTTTCAAGATTTCAATAATATTGCCATGGCATTCCTGACTCACTTCCAGTTTCCTGTTTGTTACGAAGCTGGGACGCATCTCCTCACGTCATTGAAACAAGACCGAGCTACTCATATCTCGGACCATATTCATGAGTGGAGAAGGCGTCGTCGCCTGATCAAGTTTGAAATTCCTGATCAGTTGCTCACCCATTGGTTCACTACTTCTTTCGTCAGCCAAATTGCCAAAGATATTGCCATCGGGGCATGTGTGACTGAAGAACAAGCCATCGCTTGTGCCCAATACCTTGATCTTGTGTACTCTCAATCGGGCATTTTGTATGACATCTTGACTGAAGCTCCACGTCTTGGGACCTCTAAGGCACTGATCACCCCATTGGTTGATGGCATTATTGGTTTTGTATCCCAGAATTCACACAAGTCTTCTAATGGGAAGCAGAAATCAAATTCTTCCAACAATTCTGCTCCTCAGGCTACTCCAGATTCTGGTAAGACCTCGGAGGTCAATGTCGTCTAGGCCAATCCTGCGGACAAGACTTCCAAGGGAAGAAAGAAGGGCGAAGGAAAAGCCAAATCTGATGCCCCAAAACCAGAATCATCCAAACCTCGTGCTGATGATGGTTCACAGCGAAAACTGAAATACCCATGCCTGATTTGTGATGAAGACCACTACACTAAAGATTGTCCTAGACGATCCGAGGTTAGTCAACTTCTTAAGGGTGCTAAGGGAACTCTGGTAGTTCTTAAGGAACCTTTTCCATCTCAGCAGACCCAGATGGTCGAGCAGCCTTCGCCATCTACACCATTTGGGTCTCAGGTTTTCATGATGAATGGTGTTGCACCTGTTTCTATTGCCACTTAGTCAAAGGATTATGCCGGATCATACCAGGCAGCTGGGAAGGAGGTTATTGATGGCCCTCCTCCCCCACCTACCTCTGGTCCTCTTGAGATTGAAAGGCCCAGTACTGAACCTGTTGTACGGCCACCTTCCAAAGGTGTTCTCTGAAAGTCTTCTTATAATCCAAATGCCCGTGCTGCTCAGAATTACAACATTGTTGAGGATCTGGCACAGACGCCTTCCGTGATGTTCACGTTGGAAGTAATTCAGAGTTGTCCGTCTCAACGGAAAGCTTTGTTATTTGCAATAAGCGGGATCGATCCTGCCGAGTCTAGCCTTCTCACCTTCGATCTGGAGAATTTTGTCCCCCGACTTCCACACCAAATTGCGCTTGTCATACAAGTCGGTATTAACGATATCAATATTCACAGAGCCATTGTGGACGGAGGTGCCTCTACCTGCGTTATGTCATCTGCTTTCTAGAAGACCATTGGCTCTCCAACCCTCACTTCATCTCCCAATGACCTTGAGGCATTCGATGGAAGGGAATCAAAACCCTTGGGTGTTCTCACTAGCTTACCGATTACATTGCAAGGAAAGACAGTCAACGTCGAGGTATAATTTGTTGATGCCAAACTCAACTACAATCTTCTACTCGGTCACAGTTGGACTCACGCCATGTTGTGCGTTCTGTCCACCCTCTTTCGACTCCTGAAGTTTCCGCACGAGGGTATTTTCCCTATTCCACCACTGAATACCATTCAAGTCAACATGGTCTCTCGGTCAGATGACCCTTGGATCATCCCTTCACCTGAATAGGTCGAATCGTTTGGAGATTCAATGTTGCTTAGTCCCATCGAGATTAATTATTGTGAGCTTACAACTGCATTTGATTCTCCCCCTCCTGAAGCTTCTCCTTTGAGCTTGTTGGAGCATAGTTCCTTTTCTTGTGTCAAGCTCCCTAAACAATGGAACAAGATGGTTTGAGGATAGTTATTTTAAGTGTGTCAACCTCGTTAAAACAATGAAACACGTTCCCGTTCAATTCGAGTTTTGTTAGATCTCGTAAAATTCAGGTCGAATATCTCTTACTCTTATGTTTTGAACCTTCACTCCATTCCATATGGACTAAAGCTTGGGGGGAATGTACACCTCGAATTGAGTCACCATGCTGGGGGCATGCCTATTTTTTTCAAGCATAGTTTACTTTTGTTTCAAGCTTGTGTCAACATGAAACCAATCTCAAGCATAGTTACTTTTGTTTTTGAGCATGCATAAAACGAAATATTTTGGGTTTTATACCCTTTGTGAACATTTTTTTCTGCTTATTGGGTCTTGTTTGCTATGCAGATGTCTATTTCTCCTTATGTTGGTTTCGCGGATGGTGCTTCCCGCAATACTAGAAACTTGTCTTCGGCTGCCTGGGTAATCTATGATCCTACTGGTGAGTTGATTAACTTACAAGGGATTTGTCTGGGACCAGCTACAATCAATGTCGCTAAATATAGTGCAGTATTGGAACTATTAACTGAGGCAGTCAACCTCGGCATACGCGTGTTTCTTGTAAAGTTGGATTCACAACTTGTTGTTCTTCAGTTGGATGGTCATTATTCGGTTTGGAACCCTTGTATTTTAAGATTGTATTTGCGTATTCGTTTACTTGAGAGAAATTTTTATTTCATCACTTATCAAAATATACCAAGGAAAATGAATACATTAATGGATGCAATAGCTAATATTGTGCTAGATAGACATTTGCGCAATTTATAAAAAACATCATCACATATACATTGACCCATGTAGAAAATAGATGTATATATATATATATCATTTGTTTACAAGCCGTGTGCATCATAAACCCACAAAAAATATATATGTTTTTTACAGTTACATCACGAGACAACATGTCTCTCAAAATATGTGGAAATAGAGCCCAAATTCCTAGTTGACATGGTGCTCATGATAACACGTCACCGCCCGTACCAACTACTTCAGCAAGCGGTGAATATGGCTGGGCACCCCCATAGTATGCCTCTGATAGGCTCGGGGTACGTCATCAAAATGGGCATAATCAAGGACTCCGCGAGTGATTCCCTCCAAGTTTTGTACTAGCTCCTCATCAATGCCATCCCCGAGAGGGTCAAAGTCGCGAGGAGCCTGCCTCGCTATGGGGGACATGCCTACAGGACGTTCTGGGCCAACATCTAAATTCATATAAAATTAACTGTCAGAACATACATATATTCTAAAAAAATCATTAAACTCATAAAAATAAAAAATGATTCTTACCAAGTTCTTCGTCCCAATCCTCTCCCTCTGTGAGCGGAAGGTCTGGATCTCTGGTAAAATCGGTGCCGGCATAGGGCCAATCCTCCATGACGATCAACTGTCGTCGGAGCCAATCAAAGAACTCAGGCTGCCAAGACATCTGCTGGCCACCCCCTGCCCTGGGCATCAATGTCGCCCATTTAGCCATTTATGGCTTTCTAAATGGTGGATCCAAGACTATGGCCTCCTGGCGCTGAAAAATAGGTAATCGTTCCAAGAAGAACGACACCAGAATCAACCCATATCAAAACTATTTCAGTTTGGTCTTCTTGCATTTTGTGAGTTGAATTTTAATGTTCATGGTCACGGATGTGGCCCAGTCAAATATAGTTGGGTTCATACACTCCGATGCAAGAAGTAGCTGTGTCTTTGTAGCCTCGTGCGGTGCCTACGATCCCGCAGCCCGCGTAATGGTGTGTAGCACTACTCTCAGTGCTAGATCGGGGACGGTCTAAATGTCTACTTTCCCGCTCCCTGTTCCTTTCCATGCCCCTAGGCACACCCTATTCATGACCATTTCCATGATTTCTCCTGAAGGCCTGGTATCAGTCAGAATAGGGACTGGACCCCTACGTGACAGTCCAGTGATGAAGTATACATCTGATACTTCAAGCTCAAGTTTCTGGTCTCAAAGTTTGAATTTATCCCCATCCTCATCCCAAATACTGATGAGATACTGTAGCAATTCGGGCTGAGCTCGAAGACATGGCGTCAAAAAGAAAATTTTTAGCCCCCAATTTTGAAGAGAATTCATACAATGCTCGTTTCCCATTACTAGTTCATCTTCTTCGCTATGTTTTCTCTCTTTCCATTCAATAACCATCCTTTGTGCTAGATAGCTGCATCAGTAAATCATAGGAATGTTATAAACCTCCCTAGGTATCCAAAATTACATTTCATTGGTTGATTTTTGAGAAATTTTAGCCAGAATTTCAACTGCCGCAACCTCTATGTAAGATAGAGCGGATTGGCGTGGGTCCGTGCCCAGAACCCGCGCCAAATGCGGAGCCCTAAAATTTGAAAATCCTTTTGTAAAGGACCTCAAACAATGATAAAATACAATAATATGTAACTTAAAAGATGGACAAAGAGGTCGGCTCCTACCTGAACTGGACGGAATTCGATTTGGTCCACTGGATTGATCGCACTCGTCGCCTGAAGATCTAAGCAGAAATGGGTCACTGTTGCTCTGAAAAGAGGTGAAAAGTGAAAAGTAAGTATTTTTTACCACTGTTGGTCTTTTATATCTTTTCAAAGTCCTAAAATCGGTTTTTAACATGTTTTTCGATATATTTTTACATTATTTTCGTCGAATATGTTTTACACGAGTCTTTTTGTGTAGCAACAGGTTTTTTCACATGATTTTGATGAAGAGACGAGTTGTATTTTATACTTTTTTTGGACTCGGTAAAAACAAAAAAAAGTCACTACTGGAGTGACCTTTCAGCTCTTTTCTGACTCTCTAAAACTGAAAATATTGCCGAGTCGCTTATCTTTTTGAGCTCGTTAAATTGGCTACGAAACGACATCTACCCAGTATACGTTTACCCCTTTTTCGGGCTGGGATAGATTATTTACGAAAAAGGAATACCCTAGCCTATCACAACTAGGAGGTTCTCTCAAATATAGTTATCTACCTTTTCGGATCTATGGGACTACCTACGAAAAGGGATTGCTGGAGTTTTCTTTTTCGCTGTCTTTTCAAAATCTCTAAACATGAAAAGACGCCGAGTTCTTCCTTTTTCAGACTCGTTAAAAACTGATGACATAGGATTTCGTCGCAATGACATTACTCGAGTTCCTCCTTCCTAGGGCTTGTAAAATGTACTAGGTTGGATTTGTCCGAAGGAAAAACTTACATCGCAAGAATATACTATCCGCTTAAAGCTTGTTTTCAAAAATAATTGGGGTACTCACCAGAAATGGTGGGGGAAAATGGAACCAATATTATAGTCGTGTTGGCAGTATGTCACTCTTGAAAATGGCACTTGTCTGCATTCGTGTCGGGTTGGGGACATATCATCTTGTTATCTGCTTGCCTCCTTGGGTTTGGATAATCCCTTTTGACTGCTCATCTACTCTTTGCCACGTGTAATATTCCAAATCTGGAAATTTCTGCTCCATCGGGAATATCTTAAGATATTCCAATTCCTTCTTTAGTGAGCTATTACAAGTCCATTTCAGATATTGATTTTTGGGGAATTTACAAGATATGTCTCCTTCCAAAGAAGGGAGATATCCTGAGGCTATCTGGCCCTTCACAGACTTTGTCTATGGATATGCAATATTCCACCTCAGAAATTTCTGCCACAAGGTCCTTGAGGACGCTATATAAGGAAGCCTCTGCAAAAATAAGGCAAACCACCACTGGGATTCCTAGAACATGTCTAATAAAACTCCCCTGCAGAAAATGAGCTCAAAGAAATAATACTAGATGGGTTATTCAGATCTCCCCAAGCTAGGTCTCTAAAACAATTCTTAATGAGAGAGCTTACAGTAATATATGAACATAACTCTGCAACTCTGAATACATCATAAGAGGGAAATGCTACAACCATCATGATATTATGATATATCAACAAATAAATACAATACATAGCTGAGGGAAAAGCCACTAAAGCTTTAAGACTCAAACTTCAACGAAATAGCAATGAAATACAAGAGTAGCTGCAACTCCAAAAAATGCCAGAGTAGCTGCAAATGCACAGTGTATATGAAGGTATAAGCTGCTGACTATGAAAAAAACACATATGTGGCTAAAGGAATACAAGAAATATCCCAATAACAAAGAAATGGGCTAAAATACTAGATTTCTAGCCAATCTATGAAGATTGCTAGAAATGCCAGAGAATACAAAATTGTGACACCTGAGTTGTCACTGCAACTGAACCAGAACAAGAATGAGGCTGTGGCTGATCTAAAATGTAGATGCCTTCCTCTGATCATGTCTCTAATACAAAGTGCTGATCACTTTGTCTCAGAAACATCCTCCTTTGAAGCTCCAGAAACCCCTCTCTCACTGCCTCCTTCAAAATAACGTAGTTTCCTCCATGGATTGCGCAGTGGGAGATGATGGAATGTTGGCCCATGCCAACTAATCTGAAATAAGCCCGGGAATCCTCGTTGTAGCTCCTCCAATGAATAGATCCCTCCACCACTGAAGAAAACAAGCTAAGAAGACTCCATGAGTTCCTCCTTTGCTAACCCCAGCAACACAACGTCCTCTCTGCTGCAGAAATAACGTTGTAGCTGATGGTATTAGCTGTGGCCAATGCCAGACTGAGGAAAATCAGCTCATTCCTCATCCTTCATTGAGGAAGAGGTAGGGATTCCCGACCGGGAACACCCTAGTGCCCGAGGGCACCATCACCCTGCTAAACAACCCGGGGATGCAAGCCTTTGCAGACCCAAAGTCTGAAACTCCAAAACATAACCTAATGAAAATGGGCTGCCATCTCCTCCATATAAAGTGAGAGAACTCTTCTCCACCATGGTCCCACCAATTACGGTTTCCACCCTCATGTGAATCTCTTCCCTCCAAAACTGCGCAGCTTCTCTAGGAAGCCTCTTCCTCCTTGGGCAGCGCTGTTGACTTTAGTCAAAGATGACTAATCAAGTGAGCTGGGTTCCATTCACAACCTTGGTGTTTATTTCGGCTGCTTTATTCTCATCCCTTTCACATGAGGAGTGTTATTTCTTCATTTAAAAGGGGCTAAGGTGTCTCCTTTCCCATTTTATTAAACAAAAATAAAATGTGCAACTATAATATTCCATTTTAGCTTGAGGCTAAAATTAGGAATATTACACAACGTCACCATGACCTCAGATCCCTTGATGTCAAAGACTGCAAAATGCAATTTCGTGCCGCTAATATGTTCAAGAGAAGTTTTGCCTCTGCATTTTTCAACCTCCCTCTTATTCTTTGTTGGTCTTTATTCACAAACATTATATCCCTCTATCTGGTGTCGATGATGTGGGAAACATTATGGCCCACCTTCAATCAAGGTCACTTCCTGTCGACTTCAGCTCATTATCTGGGAAGCTGATCTAGAGACTCCCTTCAGGTGGTTTAGATCCTGCATGCCTCAATGGTAGGTTCTTCACATTCGACGCATGGTTTTCATTATTGACGTTCGATTGAATGATTCTGCAGATGTTCAATCCTAGATTACTGTGCACATTTTGTGGATTGTACCTCTTGTACCTTGAGAGCCATCGTCATTATTGGTGGTTTCTCTCGCATCTGTTAATGAATTTCATTATTGGCTGGTAATCAGACGATGTTCTTGCATGTTCGAATTCAACTCACATATTCACATGCTCGAACTTGTACTCTGTTCGGGTCGAGATGGAGCGCAAGATCCTGGATTTTGTCTGATAACATCTAGGCTGCGGTTCTTTGTGGATTATTATGATTTATTACATGACTCTTTTGATTAGATGGCTGCGACCATACCTGAGTCTACTTGTTGATCCTTATTTTGCTAGATGGCTGCATCCATACCTTGGATCTCATCGTTTCAGTACTTTCTATGGATGGCTGCGCCCATACCACATATCATGTATCAGAGAAATCAATTTTATCTGTACTCGTAGGTTTTTCGACGGCAGTGTTTTCAGTTGAACGCGTTCTCGTAAAGCATTTCACCCCTCCCTCTCTCTCAGACCTCATGCTTTAGGGGGCATCTGTTACACAACATTTTGTCACCTTCCCTGCAATCCCTCATCCCGTACATTTGATGACTATTCCAGTGACCTGTGAACAATTAAATGTCCTAAAAACACCTTGATGGCATCCTTCTGCATAAGGGCAAGAATTATCTTGAAGAACATTTCCTCAGAAAATCATTAAAAACATATGTTTGGGCATTGGCGCGCTTAGCCAGTTCATCACTCATGCCGACCTGGGAAATTTACACTAAGCCGGTGCCACCTGGAACTCTATCCCTATGTATTCCCACGCCAAGCCTATTAAGGAATGTTTTTTAACAATAGAAGGAGGAAGTTTGATTCTAACAACTTCAGAACGAATCATCAAAAAGAGGTTGGGCTGTTTGGCTCTGGATCTCCCTGATTAGGAAGTCGTTTTCCACCTCTCATGGAACCTTCATAAGAGATAGGACTCTCCCCCATGATTATAGGGATGCTAACCTCTCCTCCTCCTTCTATAAAAGTCTGCCCTCTCCATTTTCTAGCTAGCTGAACATTTGGGAAGAAAACTATAGCTGAGTGACTATTGAGAGCAGAGCCAAGGAGAACCCCATAAGAGAGAGAGGCTTGTCCAAATTCCTAACAAGCTTTGTGAGACACACTCCGCCAGATGCCCTGATGAAGGAAGAATGCGACGTCGGAACTTGGCTGTAATATTTCTTTCATATCTTAATATATGCTCGACTATGTTATTGGTTCCGTTGTTGTATTTCTTGTTTGTGTAATGCAATATGATTCAATCTTTTCTAACTGATTGATAGTTACATGCTTGGGTTATTATGTTGTATTGCCATCATTTTTCTCTATATGTGTGCAGGTTTCTGGACACGATGAGCGAAAGGATTGTGATCTGTCAAGCAAGGAACGGGAAGCAACACTTCTCCATCGACAACAGCAGCGTAGGACTTGAGGTAGGCCATCTATCGTAACTTTGTCTTTTGTAACTAAGAATCAATATCGTAGCATGTTCTATTTGTTTCTAGACCCACTCTAGGGCTAGTGGGATTGACTCTATCCATAGAGGGGATTTACCTCGTCAACAACCCTAAGACAAAGAACAAGACAGATCAATCAAGGATTTTCATATGCAAAGGTTTCCAAGGTTTGAAGTTTATAATATATCATATGAGAGCTCACCAACGCTGCCTCTAAAGGGACTAAGTGCGTTTCATATGTAGGTAGCGCCATGCAAGGCTGCTCTGCAAAGCAGTTCTTGACATCTATGGGTGCGTTGGTCACATTGGGAGCGAAATTCTCATTGTTCCAGAATCTCCACTTGGCCAGTGCCTTCTAGAAGAGTTCACATGTGTAAAATTTCGAATCCATGTGTCCATATGACATCTACAAGATTGGGAACATGTCTTGCCTATTATTGGAAAGTCATTGATTGTAAAACTACCTCAACCTCTCTATAAAATGATCATAGATCTTAGTATTTTATAAGGAAGAATTTGTGTAGAGAAATGCTGGTGAATTTTTCATTGAGGAAATTTATTTGAGTGACAATTTGCTGGGGGTATCTGCATTGTGATGAGGTTGGGATGCTGCTGGAGATGGTGACGCTAAATCAATCATTTGGTTGTAACCTCCTCTTCTATCATTAATAAAGAATACATCTTACTTCTCCCTATATACATCTGTATTGGGTTTGATTTTCTATATTGGAAGATCTTAGTTGATGTATATGTTTTATGCTTTATTGATTTAGCAAACTAACTTGAATAGATATCTGTATTATTGCTAGCTTCTGCTGTTTAGTGTTCATTCTTGCAAGAAATATTTTTCACAGCTAACTGGAATTTGAAACTACAATGGGAGCGACAGAAGGAATCATTTGGAAGTGCTTGGATTCCAAGTAAGCATCTAATCCATTCTATGTGTTTGTTCTTAGTTAGGAAAAGTAGTCATATAATCTTTAACCTGTTGTTCTAGATTAGCACCTTTCTAGGGAAGCATGTTTTATCCGTAATTCATAATTCTGTCCAACACCCTTTGGCACTGCGCAATGACTCCATAGGCACTGGATCACTGGATCGAAACTATCTCTTCACCAGGAAAACAACTTCCCCTCTAGCTGTGCGCAGTGACTGCATAGGCACTCCGTCACTTGCTTTGCGCTACTGTTGTGACTCTCTTTGTCTCTTCTTCTATGTACTCTTCGTCTAAGGAAAAATTCCAACTGGGCCTACTGCCCCTCACTGCAAAAATATCTCTCAATCAAATTTTCTTCCCGAGCATTTCTCACTAAGGAAATCGATCTCTGATCTGTGCCTTGTTTTTCCAAAAATGTGTTTTCCGAATGACCCTTCAAGCCAATCTTATAGTCTTCTTGTTGAGACTTCAACAACCTAGATTAGATCTCTAATCAATGAATAAGATTAACTTGGACTTGATCCATTTATTCTAGATCATTCTCACTCATATTCTATTAATTCACTTCAATTATTTTATTTTCCTAAGTTTAGACTTAGGATCCCTTTAAAAATAATTAATTATTTCTATATAATATAATCCGAGTGGAATTTCACCAAGTGATTTCTGGGTTATCAGGAATACATGCATATACACGTCTCCACAAAATTTGAGACTTAGATCACATTTGATGCTACCCCAAATCAACACTCCCTATTAGCAAGGGATGTGCTCTAACAATATGCCCTGCTGCATACTCTTCTAACACTGAAGCATCTCCCTCTCCATTGCTGATGCCTGACATGCTTTTCACTAAATATGCATATGTAATGTTGCTAACACTGCATCTGTACTACAACCCCCTTTGAATTCTACATCGGTGTTGTTGTTGACTCTGCCATTGTCAACTTCTACTGCACTGTAACATAGTTACTTTCTACAACTAAAAAAAATCCAAAATTGGACAAGTATACTGCATCTCGGTGATGAATATAAGACTATTTCTAGCCTTTGTGCTTCCTCCCTGTACACTACTGCATCACTGCTCTATTCTTCTCAGACTCTGGCGTTGCTAACCACTGCGCTGTCACTTCAACACTCCTCTACACCAATTGGAACTAGTCTGTCTTGCTACTTTTGGTTCAGGCTCCTGTAGCAAGGTGATGATCCGAGAGGTGGAATCCTCAAGGATCCTGCCCAACTTGTAGATCTATGAGTGTACAACTCCAAATCATCCCACCTCCCTCCTAGAGGTACATGAGCAATCATAGAAAACTCCTCCTCCTATATCTTCATTGCTTCGACCTGAGGACCATGCTTCTCATCCTTGTCCTTCTTTCTGAGAGGAATCTGTGTGGTGTAATGTCCCATATCACCACAGCGGAAGAATTTGATCTTTGATAGATCCTTCTTCCTCCTACGCTACTCTTGTTGTCCCTTTGATGCAAGGGCTACATTCTAATCCTCCTCCTTCTTTACCTTCGAATCACTGCTACTGCTGCTCTCAAGTTGACACTTGAGTAAATATATCCTCATCTCTTATTTCCAAGAAGAGATGCCCACATCACTTCCCAGGCCGACAAATTTTCTCTGCCTAGGATGTGGACAAAGACTTGATAGTCTTAAGAGGATCTATCCCACAACTACTACCAGCTGATATTTGTGGCCCGAGGAGCTGGTCCCACAGCTGTGGCCAACTGATCTCGGTTTTCCTGAAGTCTACATAGGAATGGAGATTTTCGCTTGGAAACACCCATGTGCTAAACAACACTGCAGACTTAGCTAAACAAAAAAAGTGTGCATAGAAATGTCAAATGAAAAATCTAGATCGTAATAATACAAAGACTTCCTTCTATTGTGCCTTTATCTTCATTATATAGATTATGAGAATTCCATAGCCCTGGCCCACCTCATAACTTCATTGTACATGTGGCCACTAGCCTCCATGAAGACTGCACTGTCTCTCCATGATCTCCATCATGCCTGCATTTAATTCCCATTCTCTCCATCATGTCTACATTTAATTCCCACTCTCTCCATCATGTGTGCATTAGATGCACCACTTCCTCCACTATCTCATCATAAGTGCTCTATGATCTTACTTTGAATGCACCATGATCTCAGTTGACCTCCTCTAAGATCCTCATGATTTTACATTAAAGATACATCATCTCCACTCTTCCTTCATTTAAAAAGTTGCTCCACTACTCCATAATGTAGATCTAGCTCTAAAATATCCACATAATGACATCAAAAGTGTATTTTCTTCATCAATGGGGTTTGTGGGTCCCTCCACCCTCTTATTTACTTACTTAATTAAGCAAATTAAGAACTCTAATATTCCAATTATCTGATGGAAAATTGGGAATATTACAGTCCTCCCCACCAAAATGTTGCTTGTCCTCAAGCAACTAGAAAAGTGGATGCTACAACAAACATCCTCCCTCCAAATGGAATCCTCATATGGAAGGCCTCCCCATCTGCCACAATGTGTAATGCATGCCCAAATCCAAATTTGCCTCTCTAGAATGTCTAGAATGGTCTCCAACTGAAAAGTTAGATACCCTTCCTCATCAATGAATCTCCAAGTGGCAACCATATGATGTCCAAATATCTCCTCTATACATGATCTACATGAAATGAAGTGGTTCCTTCCCAAAGTGGAAAGTCCAAACTCATGAACTATCTCTCCAACCCATGATACATAGAGTAGATTGAATCTATCATTGCTCTCATCACTAGCCATGTTGGCCATCTAGGATCTAAGCATCACATCAACATAGTGCAAAATAAGAAGTAGAGACATATGGATGAACATGAACAATGTAAAACCATACTCTCCCAATAAAAACCACCGCAACAAAGCCTTCTGCTGCCATGCTAGATCATCATGAAACCAAGTAAGAGAGCCATACTCTCTCAATAGAAGCCACCGCAACAATGCTTCTTGCTGCCATGCCAAATCAGCATCAATATAAATGTGAGAGCCATACTCTCTCAAAATAAGCCACTGGAACAATGCTTCTTGCTACCACACCACATCATCATTGTACCAAATGTAGTGGCCATATTCTCTCAAAAGAAGCCACTGCAACAAAGCTTCTTGCCGCCCCATCACATCATCATTATACCAAGTACAATGACCATAATCCCTCAACAAAAGCCAATGTAGTAAGGTCTCCTGTTTCCATCCTCCATCAATGTCATGCAATGTATGTGGAGAAATCAACCCATACTCTCCCAAAAGTAACCAAATAAACACAGATTCTTGCTGCCTCCTTACATCATCATGATACAAATCATGGAACAACAACACACTAATTGACATGTGGTATGTCACATCAGAACAATAAAAATAAGCTCCCTTTTGCTACATCATGTGAGAGTTATGCTTTGTCCCAAACCCAAATCCATACATGAACATGAGATATTCAGAAATGTATGTAAAGACATGAGACATATCCCAAACAAAAGCAAATACAAGGACATAAGATACATCATGTAATGTCCAAACTCTCTCATAAAAAACCAGTGAAGCCATGCTTCCTGCTGCTGCATGTCATTAGTGATATATATGGCATGGATCCTGTAAATGTGATATGTTGGGTAGTATCCATACTCACCCAAAAGCAACCAGTGCAACCATCCTTCTTGCTGCCTGGTATCATAGATCTACAATAAGGTTGGCAACCTCCTGCTCGTCATCCAGATCCATTCATCCCATTGTGGATGATGAATCATGCCAAGCTCAATCTTGGTATCTACCCATTGTTGAATACCAACATCATCCATCTGAATAGCTTTGCGCTCCATGAAATGTTGAAGTGCACCTCCATTGAGGTCTCTCCACGAGATCCTGTCATCAATGGACCATTAGAACCCATAGGGCTCCATACATGTTGTAGGTAGAATCTCCTTTTTTAGCTGTGGGGAGCTCATCAAGAAAACTTCATCTTGACAATGGAAAGTACTCTCCATCACAAGATGTCTACCATATATATCTGTACCTCTAGTGCTTCATGAGTGAAGCTACCTTTAGAATGCTCCAAGAATAATGGGGCCCTCTTCTCATCATTGCTACTAAGTGACAACACTATAGATCTGCATGGTGATACATGTGCTATCTCATGGCCATATACAATGCTAAACTCATAGTCTGACACTGTACTGAATAGGACTGTGCTCCTCCCATATTCCGCAACTCCACACTTCAACACAAAGTGTTGGGTGTAGCTCAACCATGACAAACTAGGATAGCTATACATCTTCTCCTTGATCAATTCAAGGGTCCTCTGTGCAGTGATAATTTTCAGCTCCAAATTAGCAAGGTGCTCTAATCCTTGGTTATGCACTTGCCCTGATGGCATGGTATCACAAATATCAATATAAGGTACTAAAATAATATGAGATGAAAGTATGTGCAAACCTTGGATAAGCTAAATCTCGGGAACATCTTGTTCATCTACAAGAGTTCCTCCAACCGGTGAAATGGTCTCTCCAACTGCTGGTAATGATGATGGTGTCTCTTCTACTGTACCAGCGCTGGTATATGCCTCCTCCTCCTCATGCATCTCATGAATCATGCATGGGGCTCCTAATGTCAAGAGATCAATACCATATTTCAAAGATGCAAGTGTTCCTCCTCCTGATGTAAGTACATCTGCATCTGGTGGTGGTGGTAGAGGCTCCTCCTCTTGAGTGATAATGAGGAAATATTCCTTTGGCTCTTCATGTAATATCTCTTCTATTATGGGAGATTTCTCTATGTGAGATGTATCTGGTTTCTTTCTACCAAACTTCTTCTTTAGTATTGGAATAAAATTTGCATAAGCAGACACTCTCATGTGTGAAAAATTTCTGAACCACCAATTTCCTGCTTCACCTTCCAGGTGCAGCGCTGCAATCTCCACAACCTCTCTTTCCGCTATAGGATATTTCAGAAATCTTATGTAGCTAAATCTTCCATCTAGGCCCTCAATGTGCTTGTGGGAGATCCATCAAATGTAAGAAATAAGAATTTATGCCTCTTTCATCTATTGTTGTTGTGGGATCTCCTCTCCCATTTGAGATGCAAAAACTGTTGGAGAGTTAGATTCTCCTTGAGAGCTCTAGGCTATGCATTGTACTCAGACAGATATTTACTTAGGGTCTCATTCCCCAAGTCTCCTTCATATTCACACCATTCCTCTCTCTTATCAAAGAAAGTGGATCTAGTAGAATGATGTGAAGCTCTTTTCTTCTCTAGTTGCCTCTTTTGCTGATAGGAAGTGCTTGGGCCTTCCTCATAAAATCTTCTTGGATCCTTCCTTTGCCATTATCTCTTAATTTGATTGACCTCCCTGGAGAGATATTGCATGGATCTAAAGAGAAGAGTGGAAAAAATTCAATCCTCCTTCATGATATATCTCTACTATCTGCTTCTTCGTTTGATGCAAAAGATGAAGTGCCCACAAGCTGAGCCAAAGATCATGCTCTAATACCACTGTAATATCCCAAAAGGGAGAATACAATAATACTAAAAAACAATATAAGAACTGCAACAAAGTAAACAATTAATCTAAATACACCATTAATATGTACATAATAGCTGGGCCATTTTATTATATAGGAGGTGGATAAATAGTACAATAGTGCTCAAAATATGAGAAACTCAAGCTAAAGAGATGGCCTAGAATGACCTTGAAATGATCCCACAAAAGGGACATCATAACTGCTGGACTGTTGGAAGGAAAACTGTGTTGTCCCTACTACAAATGTCCAGACTACAACTGTCAGAAAAATGTAGAAGTGTAGATATCGCAGTTATGGAACTTCCATGATGCTGAAAATAGAGATCCGGGCTCTATGATGGATACCCAAGATAAACCAGAAGGGGATTTCCACATCTAGCAATCTAGGAAAATAACCCTCTTAGGGCTTGCACTATGTAACTGCTAGGTATGCAGATCTGCTACATAATATGATCAAGGATGGATGCAATAGGATGTACAATCAGATCTATGCAAGAAGGGCTAATCCATTCACTAGATCGTCAAGCTAGAAACTCAAGATATAGCTCCTCCAACCTTCTCCACTGAAGGCATCTGCTGCTACACAAATGCTTGAGAAAAATTGCACTATCAAGGAGGGAGGCTCTCTATCCTACTGCTAAATATGTCAAATCAGCTCAACAATGGTGGAAACAATGAATGCAAAGTGAGGAGATGGTCCCTCATAGGATTTCCAGCTGAAATACTGGAAAATTCCTTCCTCCTTTAGATCTGCAAGAATGGACTGCACAATCATTGAGGGGACTGCTACTGCATGGAGGTAAAATATGATGGCCTGAATTCCGGATATAGATCTGCTTCTCCTGAAAGGCTAAACTTGAAGAACAAGGTGAAAGGATGAATCATCCACCGGTTTCCTAGATGAAGTGCTAGAAACAAACACCACATCTCAAACCCTCAAGAAGGAATGCATTATTCCTGAGACTAAATGTGCATATGAGAGTGGCTAAATGTGGTACCAATGCCTGATGATGAATGGAGCTTAATAGAAACCTTCCCAGAGTAGGCACTCGAAGTCCCCCATGGGTAAGGGTGGGATTTCCGCTTGGAAACACCCATGTGCTAAACAACACTATAGACTTAGCTAAACAGCATAATCATGAATAGAAATTTCAAATGTCAAATCTAGATATAAACAGATCAGAAATTATAATACAAAGCCTTCCTTCATTTGTGCCTTCATCTTCATTATATAGATTATGAGCCTTCCATAGCCCTGGCCCACCTCATAACTGCATTGTACATGTGGCCACTAACCTCCATGAAGACTCCACTGTCTCTCCATGATCTCCATCATGTTTTCATTTAATTCCCACTTTCTCCATCATGTGTGCATTAGATGCACAACTTCCTCCACTATCTCATCATAAGTGCTCTATGATCTTACTTTGAATGAACCATGATCTTAGTTGACCTCCTCCAAGATCCTCATGATTTTACATTAAATATCCATGATCTCCACTCTTCCTTCATTTAAGAATCTTCTCCACTACTTGATAATGTAGATCTACCTATAAAATATCCACACACACACATCAAAAGTGGATTTTATTCATGTATGTGGTTTGTGGGTCCCTACACCCTCTTATTTACTTAATTAATTAGGAAAATTAAGAACTCTAATATTACAATTATTTGATGGAAGATTGGGAATATTACACTGAAACTGGCTTTGCGTTGTCTCCTTAGTAGGAAAATGACTTCCCTTTTGGCTCTACGCAGTGGCTGCATAGGCACTGCATCATTGGATTTGCGCTTCTATTGTGGCTTTCTCAGTCTCTGCTGCTATGTACTCTTCGGCTCAGGAAAACTTCCAACTAGAACTACTGCCCCTCACTGCAAAATATCTCTCAATCAAATTTTCTTCCTGAGCACTGCTCACTAAGGGAATCGATCTCTGATCTCTACCTTGTGTCTCGAAAAATGTGTTTTCCTAATTACCCTTCAAGCCAATCTTATAGTCTTCTCGTTGAGACTTCATTGGCCTAGATTAGAACTCTAAGCAACGGCTAAGATTAAGTTTTGACTTGATCCATTCATTCTAGATCATTCTCACTCATATTCTATTAATTCGCTTTAATTATTTTATTTTCCTAAGTTTAGACTCAGGATCCCTTTAAAAATAATTAATTATTTCGATAAAATACAATACGAGTGGAATTTCACCAAACCATTTCCGGGTTACCAAGAATACATGCGTTTAAGCCTCTCCACAAAATTTGAGACTTAGAGCACATCCAATGCTACCCCAAATCAACACCAACTTGGCACATGTCCCCATACTTAGGGAATTTTCTTAGGTTTAATTCTCAAGCTGACATGTTCCCCAACTTGGAACTCTTTCTGCATCCTATACTTATAGGCATATCCTTTTTTCTATCCCATGCCACTTTAAAGTTTTTCTTGATGATTTGAACTTGATGTTCCAGTTCCTTAAGCATATTAGGTCCTACATGAATTTTGTTAACTAGATCACCCCAAATAAAAGGAGTATTATAGCTCTTGCCATACAATGCCTCAAAGGGGGTCATCTTTATGTATTCTTGGTATCCATTATTGTATGAAAATTCCACAAGTGGAAGATATTCTTCCCACTTCTTGGGTTGGTGTATCACATACATCCTTAACATGTCCTCAAGTCTGATTGATCCTCTCTGTTTGCCCATCTATTTGTAGATGATAGGTTGTGCTAAATTCTAGTTTTTTTCCCAATCCGACGAAAAATTCCTTCCAAAACCTGGAAGTGAATTTAGAATCCCTGTCTGACACAATATTCTTGGGAATTCCATGTATATTCATGATCTCCTTCACAAGTGGAGTTGGTGGATTTAATTTCTACAAAATGGGCTACTTTTATAAGTTTATCCACCACCACCTTGATTTCATCATGTTGGTTAGATGTTTTTGGAAATCCAATGATAAAATCCATAGTTTCCCACTTCCATTCTAGAATAGGGATGGGTTGCAACAATCTTGCAGGGTGTCTGAATTTTCCCTTTACTTGTTGGCATTCTATGCATTTTTCTAAAAAATATACTACTTCTTTCCTCAGATTTGGCCAATGATAGTTCTTTTTAAGTGTTGTGAGGGAATTTTGATACCCTTGTTGACCTGAGTAAGGCTTAACATGGAATTATTTCTGTATCAACCTTTTTATTTCATCACCACCAGGCACATAAATTCTAACATTGAATTTGATTAAGCCATATTCATTGAGATGATATCCCTCACCCTCACAACTTTTTTGAAAATTTTCTTTCATTTGTTGTTATTTTTCTTCTTTTTGCCTATCATTTTTAATTAATTCTTCCAGATCTATTGCACACATGCTTATCATTTCCAAGTGATTTACTTGGATCCTTCTCCTCAAGGCATTAAAAACCTTGTTTTCCTTAGATTTTATGTAATTAATTTAAAAGTCAAAATCACTAACTATGGCTAGCCATATTTATTTCCTAACATTCAGCTTTAGCTATCCAAACAAGTATTTGAGTCCACTATGGCCTGGCATGAGCATGAAACTCCTACCTAGAAGGTATTGCCTCCAGCTTTTTAAGGCATGAAATATAATGACCAAAATTAAATCACATGTCACATAATTTTCCGCATGCTTATTCAACTTTCTAGACTCATATCACACTACTTGCCCTTATTTCATTATGACTGATTTCCTCCTTGCATGCATCCGTGCACACTAGGAAATCCTTGTGAGGATATGTGATTCTTAGCACTGGCGCACTAGTGAGAAATTGCTGTAATTGCTTTATGCACATTGTTCAGTCCCTTCAAATCCTTTCCCTTTCTTCCACAAGACTATAATGGGATGAACGATTTTGGAGAAATTTCGAATAAATATCCTATAGTATCCTCCCAATCCCATGAGTGATCTAAAATCCTCCACATTCTTTGGAGTTGGCCACTCCCTTATGGATTTGATCTTCTCAGGGTTGACTGCTATGCCTTCCTTATAGAAAATGTTCCCTAGGTAATAAATATGTGACTAGAAAATGTCACACTTTTAGAGTTTTGAATAGATTTTGTTCTCTCCCAACAATTGTAATATTTCAACCAAATGGTTTTCGTGTTCTTCGTCCATTTTGAAGTATACTAGGATGTCATCAACAAACACTATGTAAAACTTATCCAAGTAAGGACACATTATTATGTTCATTAGACACATGAATGTGGCTGGGGCATTGGTAATACCAAAATGTACCACTACGAATTGATAGTGCCTATACCTTTCTCTGAAAGAAGTTTTATCATTATGTATTCCTCCTTGATTCTCACTTGATGGTAGCCTAACCTCAGGTCGATCTTGGAGAAAATTGGTTCTCCTCTTATCTATTCAAAGACATCATCAATCCTTAGTAATGGGTACCTATTCTTAAGGGTTACCTTGTTCAACTATCCATAGGCAATGCACAATCAAAGGGTTACATCCTTCTTCTTTACAAATAATACTGGTGCTCGCCAAGGAGACACACTTGGCCTTATATAACCTTTTTCAATCATCTCCTTCACCTGTAATTTCATCTCAAGTAACTCTAGAGTGCTCATCTTGTATGGAACCTTGGATGTTGGTGTTGCTCCAGATACCATCTCAATAGAGAAATCTATCTCTCTGTGAGGGGGTAATCTAGGAACCTCAAATTGAAAACAATTTGCATAGTGTTAAAAAATAGGGTACGTTTGGATCAATTCAGCCTCCTTGTCTTGAAATTTTCTGTTAGCTTCCTCGTTCTTGGAAACTTGTACTACAAACAACATGAATCCCTTACTCTTGCTATGTTTGGCTTGCATAACAGTGATGAACCTCACCTATATGGGCTTCTTTTTTCCTTGTAATACTCTTTTTGTTCCTTTCTCATCCAAACATTATATTTCTTTCTCATAGAAATATACCTTGGTCTGGTGTAAGTACAACCAATACATGCCCAATTGTATGCCATACCCACAGTCCAGTGGCAACACATTCAAGTGGGTTGTTGTAGGTGTTGGCCACCTATAAAATTTGTTCTATCAAAAGGTGGCCAAAACATTGTTTAGCCTTCAAGGAACAGATTCATTGCAGAAAGTGTATCTCTTGAAGCCTCTGGAAGACATCATATCCTTGTTTCAATCTTCATTGCTGCTCCCATTTCAAGCTCAGAAATTTCTGCTGAATTCCATGAGAAAGACTACTGCAAAATCCCCTTTTTTCCCCTTCCTGCACTCAGAAACTAACCTTCATTTTTACTCTCTTGTTCCCCATTAAGATCCCTCATTCTCATAATTTTTCCATCTCCCTTTCATCAAAATCACTTTCATAAGGTTTTAAGATCCTTTTTGGCCTTATCGAAACCCCCAAAACCCTTTGAAAACCATTGAAAATATATGAAAAAACCCATTTTCTTATTATTAAGGGTTTAAGCCCCCTTGGGATGGGTTTCTAACCATTTCCTTCCATACGCCCTAGTGCTGGAACCAAGCGCTGAGCCATTTGGGCACCTAACCTTATTTTATATTATCTCGCCCGAAAATATTAAAAACCTTATGTTCTTTCCGAAACTTTGGGTTTTTTTAATTATTTTCTGAATTTTCATCGTTTCAAAGCCTCAGCCAATCTCCGTCGTCGATCTAATTCGCCGATCGATGGTGCGGAACCTATCGTGGTCGGTGGTCCCCACTGCGCCAAACACTGTGCAGAAATCGGTGGTATCCATCGCACCACCTTATGAGGGCTGGCGGTATTTTTCATTTCGGAGTGATTCCATACAATGGTTGATGCATGGCATCAACACTATTTGAAAACCGCCCACCCATCACGTGTTAATGTTCGTCCAAAAATCCGGCGTGATATTGTTGTGCACCGTCCAATCTGGGGCGGGCCATCTGACGGTACTCGCTCCCCGAAGATGCGCGGGAGTTAACCTAGGCAAACAATGTCCCTCGCCCACCGTCTGTCGCCCTCCGACGCGTGCACAACCGTCGATCTCCTCCTGAGATCGATGGTCCAGATTCGATTGCATGCCCCACCGTTTCCCGGTCCTAGCGCCACATCAACATCCACGGGGTAGATTTCTATTGGGCGGGTCTCCGCATTTTCCTCATCCAATCAGCATTTCCGGACCCGAGAACTTTACTTAACATGATTTAATTGGATTTTTGATGTCCGGGTATATTTTCTAAAGTTTATTGGCACCCGATCTCCACCGTTGATCGTGTGGGCCGATCTCATCCGACGACCCATGATCACCCTGAACCCCACACACTATTTTTCGCCGAAACAAAGGTTTTTTCACCGATTTTCTCCAAAAATCGACTCCTCCACGTTATTTTTCGCCTCCGCTTCCCACCGTTGATCTCTGCGTGATCGAAGGTTCTGATTTAACTTTCTTCCGCCGTCTCTTTGACTTTTCTAGATCAATCTCGACCGTTGGATGATGCCATCCAACGGCTATGCTCCCTCCACATGCCTTCTGAAGCAATCAGTCTATATATGCAGGATTTTTTAATAGTTTTTCGTATTTTTGTAGGGTTTAAATGGTTTTTTCCACTGTGATGAAGAAACATTCACAGGTTGAGGGTGACGATCCTCCCACCTACGATTCACCACAAAATCATTGGCAGGGTTTTAAATTCGCATTTTATCAATGAATTCATGAGGCATTGATGCCATTCGACCCCTGTACAGCCCTGCACACTAGAAAACACAGTTAATCGAGAACCGATCAAAGAGTTCCAATGTTGAAGACAGAACACACCAGAAACAGGAGATTGAAGACCTAAAACACAGTTCTCAAGTAAATTAAAGGTGTTTTAGGGAAATACAAAGACATCTTTCGAGCTGAGAAACCCTCCACCGCCATAAGTAGAGGCCAATTGAACCTTCTCCAGCTCCTAAAGACACCTGCAGCCTCACAGAAATCAATGAAGGTTCAGTCATTACCAGAACAAGAGGTGTTTACCTAAAGACAGAGCTCTGAACAATTAATACAGATGTAAGAATCTTATCTCTAATTGTCGGTAAAACCATTTTAGAAGATTAAGAATAGTTCAGAAGCACATCTTTCAATCATTATGCCTCGAAAGGCAGGAACAGATGTTATGGAGTAGAGTTAGAAATGATTACATAATTAATGATATTTGATCCTTGGGAAATCCTCCCACTTCCTCATTTATCTATAAATACCTCTGTAGAACATAAGCAAAGGTTGGTCTCTGGACATTTGAATGCATGTAATGGTTTTCTGAAGCTACTGATGCATTGTGTGCAATTTGAAGATAAATAAGCTGATATGAGAAGTTTGAAGTTGTAGAGACCCTCCGGGCTTGCTGATTGTAACTGGTTTGAACATCAAATACAAGCTGCTGATTTATGGGATCCTGATTTGTGTTAATGGTGATGTGTTCCTCACTGTCAATTGTTATTTTCTTTAAGTTTTCACTCTGTTCATTTTATCTGAAAAGGAACAGCAAGTATAGAGCTAGGACTTACTCTCAGTAGTACCCTACTCTTACTAAAAGCTTTATTTTCTACGTTTTTCTCTTGTTAATACTGAGTATATTAAAGTAGGTTGGTTTCAAAGCACTTGCCTGATCTAGATTGCTCATTATGATGATCATCAGTGTTTTCCTTTAGAATATGCTGAAAGCAGATTGGTTTCAAAGTACTCACCTGATCTCAAGCTGTTCTAACTATTTTTGAATGTTTTTTGACTGAAAGTACTTCAAAGCAGGAAAGTTTAAAAGCACTTACCTGATCTCAGAATGCTTTTATATTTTGTTTCCCTAAACTGAAAGTACTTCAAAGCAGGTTAGTTTAAAATCACTTACCTGATCTCAGAATGCTTTTATATTTTGTTTCTCTAAACTCAAAGTACTTCAATGCAGGCTAGTTTAAAAGTACTTACCTGGTCACAAAATTCTTTTATGTTTTGTCTCTCTAAGCACATGTTGAAAGAAAGATAGTTTAAAAGCACTTACTTGATCTTAGACTGTGCACTGTTCTTCATTTTTTTTTTCTCCACTTCCTATCTGTTTCACTCCATAAATCACCTTAAGAGATCCTTTGACATAAGTGACTTTCCCCATGGATCCTTCTTGAACCTTGCTGTCCAATTAAAATCCTCCTATGAATCCATAGCCCAATGGGTAAAAACTATCTTTGCCTTTTTTCTATCAGCCAAATCATTCCTTCACTTGCAGACATCTTCACCCTTCATTTTGAACCGCCTTCACCTTCATCATGTATTTTCCCAACCAAAAAAAAAAAAAAAAAAAACTCATGCTCTTCATAACTAGCCTAATACCACATTTCAGGCTTTAAAGATCACATCTTTAAACTCATTTATAGAGATATCCCTCTATGTATTCAGGAGGGCTAGATCCTTGAATCCCAAAGCGGTTTTATGTTACCTCTGTAGTTGGACTTTTGCCAACCTTGCTAATTACAGGGACCCTAACATAATGGCAACTCCACTGGGGAGTTTTTGAGTTCATAGTTGCTTGGCCAGCTTTTATGGACTCTTTAGTTTTCCATACAACCACATAAACTCAAAAAATAACCTAAAAAGATTTTAGGTTGGTATTCAATAAACATGGTAGTGGACCATTAAACCTTTTACCTCCAAAAGAGCTAAAAAATTCCACTTGGCGACTCCAAAATCCTTAACAGACCTTAAGAATCCACTGGGAAGAAAGCTATCATTGTAATATCATTCAAACTTAGTTAGAGGACTTTAGGATTGAAATTTTTATAAACATATTAGTTGACCTATTAAAGATTGTCATATCTGGTTAAACTATTTTTGTTTAAGTTGGGTCTGAAAAACACAACATACTGGCTCCTAGAAAGATTCACACTAGAGCCTATCCTGACCCAGGTCCACTTGAGATAATTGATAACCCAGAAAGTATCCTTAGGAGGTCTCCTAGGATTAAACTCTCAACTATTCTCAGATCACCTTTGAGAGCTAATTCAGTCCCTGAAAGTCTTTTAGCTCTACCACAATCACAAGCTGACTTAGTAAATCCATTTAGAACTAGGTCTCTTAGTGACTTAGGTCAGTCAGATTCTGAGTCTTCACTTTCATCTCCTGAAACAAGTGAACATCCTGGTAGCAGAGAAAAAACACCTCCTGATTCGCATTTTCTTCACAACTCAGGTGTCTCTCGTCCAAGATTAGCTCAACAATATATTCCTGGTCCATCCATTTCTGTTCATCCAACATCCACTGTTCAAACCACCCCACTTCAGCCCACTTTCCTTCTTGTGAATCCACCCCCACCACATATCATGGCAGCATGGTATGCTCCCTTAGTTCTTCCTGTACCATTAGTCAATCTTCCACAGGACTATCAGTGTAAAATTCCATTGTATGATGCTAGCAATGCTACAACTACATCACAACATGTGGATAAGATGAGTGACTACTTTGACAGAAATAAAATTGATAATGATTCTGTCAAGCTTAGATTATTTGCTCAGAGCTTAGGGGAGAAGAAAGAAAATGGTTTAAAGGTTTAACCCCCCATAGTATTAAAGATCTCCAAGCCTTCCATCAAACATTCTTAAACAAATGGGAAGTAAAGAAAAACCCTCTCCAAGTCCTTTCTGACTACAAGAACCTCCATAGAGACGCTGGGGAAAGTGTGCAAGCTTATTGCACTAGATTCAATAGTGTGTATAATGCACTTTCCCCAGAACTAAATCCTCCACAGGGCTCAAATTTAAACAATTTTCCTGAAGGGTTTGACCCCGAGATGGCCTATCAGCTGAGAGAGAGAGATTTTTCAACTCTTAAAGATATGCAATGGGGTGCTCTTTCTATGGAAGTCAACTTGATGGAGAAGAAAGCAGTAATGAAAATTGAAAAGAGAGTGTCCTTTAGAGAGGAAAATTAACCTTCTACTTCCAACTCAAAGATGGAAAAAATGATGGATGAGATGATGAAGAAAATGAGCATCCTTGAGATATCACAAGCAAGTCAAAACCAAAATGCTCCTCAAAACAAAAACCAGAACCAGAATCAGAATTTTTGAAGAAACCAACCTCCAAACAGACCTGGGGAAGAAGATCAATAGATCACTCCTCCCTTTCATCAAAACTATATAAGTGAGGTTGAGGAAACAAATGAGATAACAGAGGAAGATGATATCAACATGCTGGGAGTAGATAATGATGACTTTGAGATTCATTATGATAGAAAACAAGGTCTTCATACCCCTTATGATGACAACACAGATGATGATGAAAGTTATTTTCAAGACATGGAAAATGTCATCATAGAGTCTAAAAAAGAATATGACCTTAGAAGCAAAACTAGTCAACAAACTCCCAACACCAAAACCTCTGACAAATCTTCACAAAACAGCACTACAACCAAGCCTAAAATTGTCAAACAAAAGGATAAAATAGTGACTGTAAATTCTGATAAAAGTAGAGAGAAGGGCACTCAAAACAATGAAAAACAGAGTGCAGACATTAGTAGTACTACCACTTCAGTTAGTACTCCTGTTAAGACCATTTTTTCAAATACTAATAGAAAAAATCAACAAGCTGATGTTGCTGATAGACTGGCAGCTAGTAAGGCTGAGACAAGTCCTTCCAAGAGCCAAATTCCTTTCAGCCTTGAGCAGGAAATTTCAAAGATTAGAATCTCTATTCCCCTAACTGAGTTAGCTGCCCAGAGCGTATATAGGACCCAAATTTTGAAGGCTTTAAATATTGAGGACAATAATGATACAATCAATCTTAATGATGACCAGCCAGAGCTCATTTTTGGTCCTAATATTGAAGGTATATATCAAGAGGGACCTGTTCCCCCCTTTTATGTGAGTTCAAATGTTCATGACAAGATCCTGCATAATGCTATGCATGACTCTGGAGCCTCTCACAACCTTATGCCAAAGGTGATAATGGAAAGGATAGGACTAGAAATAACCAGACCTTACAAGGATTTATATTATTTTGATTCCAACAGAGTGAAGTGTCTGGGTCTAATCAAAGACCTTTGTGTGAGTTTGACCCAAATCCTAGCCAAGTGCATGGTGATGGATGTTGTAGTGGCTGATGTGCCTCCTAAGTATGGCATGTTGCTGTCAAGATCATGGGGTGCCAAGCTGCAAGGTACCATATAGATGGATGGAACATATGCCACTATCCCTGTCTTTAGCGAGCTCAGAAGACTATACAGAGAGTCACACATGAAATTCATGGTCAGTAGCCCAGAAAAGCCTGAAAATACTCCCATTTACTCTGTCCATACTGACCTGGATTCATTTATCTTTTACAATAATGAATCCACAAAGCAGTCAGAGCTAGAACACAGTGAATCAGATGACCAGTCAGAGGCCCCTAATCTAGAAATGATGGCAGTTATAGATATGGAAGAAAACGAGAGAGAAACTTTTGAACAGTGTGTTGAAACAACGAACTAGAGTGAAAAAATCCAAGATCGCAAACAACAGACTACCCCTTCCACTCAACTCCATGAAAATCCTGAAGAACAAGACCCAACACAACATGTTGCAGATCCCAGAATAGAACATAATGAAGAACGATTCAATAGGGATGAAAACGACGTTAATCATACAAACAATCCCTTATAGGTCATGAACTTTGACGGGTCTTGCACTAAGAAGAGTGTAGGAGCTGGGGTATGGTTGGTCGACACTGAGAAAAATTACTTAGAATGCCATGCTTTCAAGCTAGATTTCAAATGCACCAATAACATCGCAGAGTATGAGGCTCTCATCCTAGGATTGCGTCTATTGAAAGAACTAGGAGCTAAGAAGATAATTGTTCAGGGAGACTCAGAATTAGTCATCAAACAACTAAATGGAGAGTATGCCATTAATAATCCTAGACTAAGGGTATACCGAAATAATGCCATAGATTTCCTAAACACGTTTACAAAATATGAGCTCATGTTTTTCCCAAGAAGTCAAAACATAATTGCAAACGGGCTGGCCTGCACTGCTAGTTCATGTCAACAATCACCTGGTGATAAACAGATCATCATTCAAACAAAATATAGACCTGCAGTGCCAGATAATGAAAAATATTGGCAGGTCTTTGAGGGCGACAAGCAGATAGAGGATTTCCTGCTTGGCAGGAAAGAGTTTGAATTATCTGATTCAGATTCTAAATCTGGCGAAAATTGCCTCAAAAAAGAGTCCCTTGAAGGAGATAAAATATCTGGTCCCGTAAAAATCAACATGTTAACTAAAAAAATTGAAGCTCACATTGAAGAATACAAGGACACAGAAGATGAAGACATTGAGGTATTATCGTCAAAGGACAAGAACATACCTTGGGGGCTAGCACCTTTAGAAGACCTGTTTGATTTTAACGACGTAGCAAAGAAACCCACTGTAGAATACACAGAGTCTGATGTCGAGGAATGCAACATAGGCACCAAAGATCAGCCTAAAATGATTAAATTAGCTGTCTCCTTACCAACAAATGTGAAAAAGAAATTCATTGACTTATTTAAAAAGTTTGTTGATGTGTTTGCCTGGAGCTATGAAGACTTAAAAGCCTATGATACACAAATCATCCAGCACAAGATCCCATTGAAAGAAAATCAAAAACCCTTTAGGCAAAAACCGCGTCGAATTAATCCAATACAACTGCCTCTAGTAGAAAAGGAAATCAAGAAAATGTATGAGGCAAGAATCATAGTGCCTGTGAGGTTTTCAGATTGGGTTTCTAACCTTGTAGCTGTGAGGAAAAAGACAGGAGAAATCAGATTGTGCATTGATTTCAGAAACCTTAACAGAGCCTCCCTAAAGGACAATTACCCTTTACCCAAAATGGAACATATTCTACAAAGGGTAGTTGGTTCAAAGAGGATTTCTCTGTTAGATGGTTTTTCAGGGTATAACCAAGTTTTAGTACTCCCAGAAGACCAACTCAAGACAACTTTCACCACTCCTTGGGGCACTTTCATGTATGTGAAAATGCCTTTTGGATTAATGAATGTTGGGGCCACTTTCCAAAGGGCCATGGACATTGCATTTTCAGAGGAGATAGGGCACTTCATTGTAATTTACCTTGATGACATAACAATTTATTCCAAATCTGATGAAGAGCACCTGAAACATCTAAGAAAGGTCCTTGAAAAGTGCAGAAGGTTTGGATTATCTTTAAATCCCAAAAAGACAGTGTTTGGCCTACAAGAAGGTAAAATCCTTGGCCATATCATATCAGAAGAAGGGATTAAAATAGATCCAAAGAGAGTTGAGGGAATACTAAAGATTAGCCAACCAAGGAACATAAAAGAATTACAGTCCTTTATTGGAAAAATTAACTTCTTGAGGAGGTTTATTCCCAACTTAGCAGAGCTCCTTAGAAACATGACTAATATGCTCAAGAAAGAAGTAGGAGTGAAATGGACTGTAGAAGCCAAAAGATCCTTCGAATTGGTAAAACATGCACTCACCCGGGCACCTGTCCTGATCAGCCCTGACTTTTCAAAGGATTTTCTTATTTTTTCCTTTGCCTCAGAGCATACTGTAGCTGTTGTCCTATTGCAGAAAAACCCAGAGGGACAGGAACAACCTATTGCTTTTTTCAGCAAGGCTTTAAGGGATGCACCCTTGAAATATAACATAATGGAAAAACAGGCCTATGCTTTGGTAAAAGATTTAAAGGAGTTCAGGGTGTATATTCTTCATTATCACATCATTGCCTATGTGCCTAATACAGTGGTAGAGGACATCTTGTCACAAGACCCAGATGGAAAGAGGGGCAAATGGATTGCTGCTATATTAGAGTATGATTTGGAAATCAAACCCACCAAACTCATTAAAGGTCAGGGCTTAGCTCAATTAATGGCTGAATCTAATCTACAAGCCCTTGACATCAACATGGTAGATGCCTTGGATGAACAGGAAGAATTACCTGCTCCCACTATGGAAGAACAATTCCAAAACTCACCTTGGTATGCTGACATTTTGTATGTACTTACAAATCTTAATGCTCCTCCTGAATTATCAAAAACAAAAGCAAGGTTTTTAAAGTTGAAAGCTAGGAACTATTTCATTTTAAATGAATGTTTATATTGGAAAAATGCTAATGGTTTATTGCTGAAATGTTTGCCTGAAGTTGATGCAGAGAGGATCAAACATGAATTCCATGAAGGAGAGTGTGGAGGTCAACTCTACTGGAAAAACACAGCCAATAAAATCCTTAGAGCTGGCTATTATTGGCCCACCCTCTTCCAATATGTCCAAAAGATTATAGTTTCCTGTCACAAATGCCAAATTTTTGAGGGCAAAAGAAAACTCCTTCCTTTACCATTACAAGCTCTCATTGTTGAAGCTCCTTTTCAACAGTGGGGCCTAGATTTCATAGGAGAAATCCATCCTGCTTCATCTTCCCAACACAAATGGATTCTCACAGCCACTGACTACTTCACCAAATGGATAGAGGCCATACCTGCTAGGAATGCCACAGATTCTGTCATTATAAAATTTCTTGAAGATCATATCCTGTCTAGATTTGGCTGTCCTAGGAAGATTATTACTGATAATGTTGCTGCTTTTGGTTCCAGAAAGATGATTAATTTTTGTCACAGGTATCAGATTACACTTGGTCATTCTACTGCTAATTACCCTCAAGGTAATTCGTTAGCTGAATCATCAAATAAAATTTTGGTGACCATCATCAAGAAGCTACTTGAAGAGAATAAAAAATCATGGCATAACAAGTTGGTGCATTCTTTGTGGGCAGATAGATTGACCACAAAAAATTCCATTGGAATGTCCCCTTACCATCTTTTTTGTGGAGCAGATGCAATGTTTCCTACCAGCCTAGGTGTACCAGTGATAAAATTAATCCAAGAAATACAGTCAGAAGAAGACATCATGATAAGGAGGATCAATCAGACAATACATCTCCAGTAGATAAGGGAAGAGGTTTACAATAGGTCTCAAAAGGTGCAAGAGAATATAAAGAAGTTGTTTGACAAAAGAAAAAAATCTTGTGACTTCAACATTGGAGACAAGGTACTCAAGTGGGACTCCAGAAGAGAGGATAAGGGTAAAAATGGAAAATTTGACTGTTTGTGGAAAGGTCCTTACATTATTTAGTCCACCATTGGTCCAAATGCCCTTTTTCTGCATGAGTTAGATGGCACAGATCTGTTTGGGGGTCCTGTCAAAGGCAGGGTTCTTAAGCATTACTACTGCTGAGTTCAATTTTGAAGCTTTCATTTCTATTGCAAATACCATTGCTTTGTTCAGTTTCATAAAGAAAAAAATACAAAAACAATAAAATAAAATAAAAGGAAAAGACGACAGATTATAAAAACAATAAAGGTATAAGCCCCATACCAAAAGAAAAAGAAGAAAAAAAAGACAGAGATAAATTCTTAAAGTGTGCAAGCTCAAATGCCACTCCTGAAAAACACACTCCTAGTTAGTCAAATAACCTAATCTTGACTAATTAGTTTTAAATTTACTGCTGATAGGATAGTGAATTCGATTTGCCAAACTGTTTAATCTTGACTTATCAGTAGATAGACTAGGTTAGAAATTAAAGGTTCAAACATGCTCAAAACTTGAACCTAAGTTTCCAAGCAAGAATTGACTCCAATCTATGTTTCAAATTCTGAGTCAAAAAAGATGTAAATCTGGTTCTAATTAGCTCAAAATCTGAACCAGAGAAAAGGAAAGAACAACTCAATCAAGAGGCAAACAGATCTGTAAAAAGGTGAAGGAAGTGCATGAACTTTCAGATCTTAAGCCTTCCATTTTTTATTTTAATTTTTCTGCAAAATAAATGTCTATGTCCAGCTTGTTTTTATGCCATGGATCACAGCAAGTCAAACAACTTAATCTTGACTTGATTGTTTTTAAATTTTTGTTGTAGAATTTAGAGAATAAAATCTGTTGGAAAGTTTAATCCCAACAGATAGTAGATCAGGTAGAGAATTATATGGAATCAACTGTTTAATTTGAGTCCATGGAGAAATAGATTAGATTTCCTGTTTACAAAAAAATAAAAAATAAAAATAAAAATAAAATAAATAAATGTTGTAAAAGAGTTTGCCAATCCAAGTGCACTCTAAATGAATAAAAAATGTTAGATCAGTAGGATTGGGTAGGTAGAAATCTTGTTGATGAATATCCATTTTTTTCCATTGTTGCTAATATGTTTTCAGGAAAAAGAAGAGCATCCGAGCAAAGAAGGCAGCCCAATGGATAAGGCACTGATCAGCCCCCCAGAGAATGCAAGTCTGAAGTTCTTGATGCCTTCAGCAAGGCACCATCCCCAAGTGGAGCCACTGTTGGCCACCTATAAAATTTGTTCTATCAAAAGGTGGCCAAAACATTTTTTAGCATTCAAGGAACAGTTTCATTGTAGAAAGTGTATCTCTTGAAGCCTCTGTAAGACATCATATCCTTGTTTCAATCTTCATTGTTGCTCCCATTTCAAGCTCAGAAATTTTTGCTGAATTCCATGAGAAAGAATGCTGTAAAATCCCCCTTTTTCCCCCTCCTGCACTCAGAAACTAACCTTCATTTTTACTCTCTTGTTACCCATCAAGATCCCTTATTCTCATAATTTTTCCATCTCCCCTTCATCAAAATCCCTTTCATAAGGTTTTAAGATCCTTTTTGGCCTTATCGAAACCCCCAAAACCCTTTGAAAACCATTGAAAATCTATGAAAATACCCATTTTCTTATTATTAAGGGTTTAAGCCCCCTTGGGCTGGGTCTCTAACCATTTCCTTCCATACGCCCTGGTGTTAGAACCAGGCGCTGAGCCATTTGGGCGCCTAACCTTATTTTTTATTATCCCGCCTGAAAATATTAAAAACCTTATGTTATTTCCGAAACTTTGGGTTTTTTTAATAATTTTCTGAATTTTCGTCGTTTCAAAGCCTCAGCCAATATTTGCCGTCGATCTGATCCGCTGATCGACGGTGCGGAACCTATCATGGTCAGTGGTCCCCGCTGCACCAAACACTGTGCAGAAACTGGCGGTATCCATCGCACCGCCTTCTAAGGGCTGGCGGTATTTTTCATTTCGGAGTGATTCCATATAACGATTGACGCGTGGCACCAACACTATTTGAAAACCGCGCCCCCATTGTGCGTTAACGTTCGTCCACAGATTTGGCGCGATATTTTTGTGCACCGTCCGATCTGGGGCGGGCCATCTGAAGGTAGTCACTCCTCGAATATGCGCGGGAGTTAACCTAGGAAAATAGTGCCCCTGGCCCACCTTCCGTCGCCCTTTGACGCATCCACAACCGTTGATCTCCTCCTCAGATCGAAGGTCCAGATTTGATTGCATGCCCCGTTGTTGCCCGGTACAGAGCCACATCAACATCCACGCAACAGATTTCTATTGGGCGCGTCTCCGCGTTTTCCTCGTCTAGTCAGCATTTCCGGACCCGGGAACTTTACTTAACATGATTTAATTGGATTTTTGATGTCCGGGTGTATTTTCTAAAGTTTATTGGCACCCGATCTCCACCGTTGATCGTGTGGGCTGATCTCATCCGACGTCCCACGATCACCTTGAACCCCACACACTATTTTTCGTTGAAACAAAGGTTTTTTAACCGATTTTCTCCAAAAACTGACTCCTCCACGTTATTTTTTGCCTCCGCTTCCCATCGTCGATCTCTGCGCGATCGACGGTTCTGATTTAAACTTTCTTCCACCGTCTCTTTGAATTTTCCTGATCAATCTCGACCGTTGGATGATGCCATCGAATGGCTATGCTCCCTCCACATGCCTTCTGTAGCAGTCAGCCTATATATGCATGATTTTCTAATATTTTTTCGTATTTTTGCAGGGTTTAAATGGTTTTTTCCATCGTGCTGAAGAAAAATTCACAGGTCGAGGGTGACGATCCTCCCGCCTGCGATTCATCACAAAATTAGTGGTAGGGTTTTAAATTCAAATTTTATCAATGAATTCATGAGGCATTGATGCCATTCCACCCTTGTACAGCCCTGCACACCAGAAAACACAGTTAATCGAGCACCGATAAAAGAGTATAAGTGTCGAAGACAGAACACACCAGAAATAGGAGATTGAAGACCTAAAACACAGTTCTCAAGTAAATTAAAGGTGTTTTAGGGAAAGACGAAGACATCTGTCGAGCTGAGAAACCCTCCACTGCCATAAGTAGAGGCCAATTGAACCCTCTCCAGCTCCTAAAGACACCTGCAGCCTCACAGAAATCAACGAAGTTTCAGTCATTACCAGAACAAGAGGTGTTTACCTGAAGACAGCTGAACAATTAATACAAATCAAATAATCTTATTTCTAATTGTCGGCAGAACCATTTTACAAGATTAAGAACAGTTCAGAAGCACATCTTTCGATCATTATGCCTCGAAAGGCAGGAACAGATGTTATGGAGCAGAGTTAGAAATGATTACATAATTAATGATATTTGATCCTTGGGAAATCCTCCCACTTCCTCATTTCTCTATAAATACCTTTGTAGAACATAAGCAAAGGTTGGTCTCTAGACATCTGAATGCATGTAATAGTTTTCTGAAGCTACTGATGCACTGTGTGCAATTTGAAGATAAATAAGCTGATATGAGAAGTTTGAAGTTGTAGAGACCCTCCGGGCTTGCTGACTATAACTGGTTTGAACATCAAATACAAGCTGCTGATTTATGGGATCCTGATTTGTGTTAATGGTGATGTGTTCCTCACTGTCAATTGTTATTTTCTTTAAGTTTTCACTCTGTTCATTTTCTCTGATAAGGAATAGCAAATATAGAGCTAGGACTTACTCTCAATAGTACCCTACTCTTACTGAAAGCTTTATTTTCTACGTTTTTCTCTTGTTAATACTGAGTATATTAAAGCAGGTTGGTTTCAAAGCACTTGCCTGATCTAGATTGCTCATTATGATGATCATCGGTGTTTTCCTTTAGAATATGCCGAAAGAAGATTGGTTTCAAAGTACTCACCTGATCTTAAGCTGTTCTAACTGTTTTTGAATGTTTTTTGACTGAAAGTACTTCAAAGCAGGCAAGTTTAAAAGCACTTACCTGATCTCAGAATGCTTTTATATTTTTTTTCCCTAAAATGAAAGTACTTCAAAGCAGGTTAGTTTAAAAGCACTTACCTGATCTCAGAATGCTTTTATATTTTGTTTCTCTAAACTCAAAGTACTTCAATGCAGGCTAGTTTAAAAGTACTTACCTGATCACAGAATTCTTTTATGTTTTGTCTCTCTAAGCACATGTTGAAAGCAAGATAGTTTAAAAGCACTTACTTGATCTTAGACTGTGCATTGTTCTTCATTTTGTTTTGTTATCCACTTCCTATCTGTTTCACTCCATAAATCACCTTGAGAGATCCTTTGACATAAGTGACTTGCCCCATGGATCCTTCTTGAACCTTGCTGTCAATTAAAATCCTCCTATGACTCCATAGCACAATGGGTTAAAACTATCTTTTCCTTTTTCTGTCAGCCAAATCATTCCTTCACTTGCAGACATATTCACCCTTCATTTTGAACTACCTTCACCTTCATCATGTATTTTCCCAACCAAAACAAACAAACAAAAAACCCATGCTCTTCATAACTAGCCTAATGTCACATTTCAGGATTTAAAGATCACATCTTTAAACTCATTTATAGAGAGATCCCTCTCTGGATTCAGGAGGGCTAGATCCTTGAATCCCAAAGCGGTTTGATGTTATCCCTGTAGTTGGAATTTTTCCAACCTTGCTAATTACAAATACCCTAAAAGATACTATCATCCACTATGGAGTTAGAAACAGACCATATATGAAAGGTGGTGATGTGTGTAGCTGAATCGTCCCCTTATTTCCCGTCGAATTTTGGGATGTCAGACAGAATCTTGTGCGGTACTAGAGGCCAAAGTGGGTTGTGGTTGATGGGATCATTGGTTAGTTTGTGGAGGTCGGGGATGTCTAGAGCTATGAAGAATGGAAATTGTGTGTTTTCCCCTGGATCTAGCCAAGGAAGTATTAGCTGACCATTTAGACTGTAGGGTCCACGCATCAATGTGTTACCAATGGGATTAGTAGGAATTTGTTGATAAAATTTCCCTATGAGTGGGGGTGTAGTGGTGCATGGTTGCTGTCCATAAGGTATGTTGTACTAGTGGGCGAACTATTGGTTTACCCTAGTGTAAAAGTTACCCCCTTTCACAAATTGACTTTGGGGTTGGTTCACCCATATGGACATGATAGAGTTAGCCAAAGGCATACTGCTACCCATAGTTAAGTATCAGCATAGACCCTACACTGAAAGTTTAACCACTCAAAGGAACAATATTAAAATAGGTTGTCCCATTTGTCCTAATGACTGTAGGGGTATGGAAGTGCCCCTCAGAATATATGTATTGGTGACACTACCCCATAGCATGGTGGCCAAGGGGTTTGAACTCGACAAAGGGTTCCAACTGAAAGGGTTTCTAAATAGAACCGAACAGTCACAATAGGAGAATATCCCAAAGGGTTCAGAGGTCTGCTAACAATTGTGGTGACCAGATTGAGGGACTGGGTATAGCCTGTCTACTAGGGTTGCCAATCATTTCCGTAGAACTGACAATCGGAAAGGAAGATGGTAGTGGACCAGAGTTGGTTACCAATGACATCGACCCCATGGGCGCCGGTTGTGAAATGGATGTTGGTGTAGCCGAAGACATATCTTGGCCTGGTGTAACCTGAAATAACAATGACTCCAATGGGTTAGTGAGAGGAGGATTGTAAGGAGGTACGAATCCTTTTGTAAAAGGATCCTTTGGAAACTCCGTGTGATATGGACCTATATGAAATTCATGGGTTGTCACTGGAGACTGCTCTTCCGGAGAAGGCATTGGCTCACCGAGACTCGACTCCTCCCCCGGTGTCAATGGAGGGAGACCTTGCTATTGTCGAGAAAGACGATGAGGGTCAAAGGAAGCCATGGTGACCTGTTTACTTTTATCAAATTTTAATTATTTGTGATGTATTATAAATTCTTAGTGATAGCAACCACAGACCTAAAAAAGAAAAAATAAAACAGGGCTTCTAAAATCAATCAATAAGAAGCCATAACATGTATGGCCTCATCTAAGTACTATCGTTTGCTGGAGATGAAACCAGTATCACAATAGCATACAGAGAGGGTTGGTCAAAAATATAGTTATGGTTACTCTAGAGCTTCGACTGAACCTCAGACAATAGATGTAAGCACTCTCGTGAAGATGATTACCCTCCCAAATACTGAAGACAAAGTAGGTCCATAAATTTTAGGTACCAGGGCAGCCCGGCACAGTCACCTTATGTAAGTCCCTAAAAGGTCTGGCAACTAAAGATACCTCAAATCACAGACATTGTTAGGGGGGTCACGGTTGTAGACAACACGCTATATGGGTAGAACACCTAGATCATTGATCTAGTTTTGACATCCCTGAAGGGAACCCCAATATATAGCATGCCCATTGAATGCACTCGAAGGTTGGCTACCTTCTCATGCACCATGGTGTTGTCTCGCACTTAACTCCGGTGGAAGTGGAGCGATCCCGACAATATGAGTGTAGTGGGATTTCACTTTTTAATGACTCTAGTTTCAAGTTTTGATATCTTGGGTGATTTTCTCACTTCTCCTACCCAAATATCCTAGCCTGAACTATAGTTGGTGTGATCTCAGAAAAATTTATATGATTAATTTTATTATCGCTTGATTCTTAGTGTACTTTATTATTAGTCTTGCGGAGGGGGAGTGGATGTATGGAATGCGATGAGACTCTGACTCAAAAACCATGCAGAAACATGCTCTAAATATTCAATTCAATGAAGAGTTTATTCTACAGGGAGAGAATTTTCAAAAATCCATGCACCAAACATTCAAATAACATAGTTCAACCTTAAATATTTGGGCACCTATCTATCTTCTCTAACAAATTTTTAGCCAAAATTTTCAAAATGTATTCAACCAAGTTCGGAAAACTAAAAAAAAAGAATCTTCTTCAAAAAGCAGATGCTACTAACATTAACTTTTTTAAACAAGAACTAAAAAAAAATGCTAACTGGTAATCAAGCACAGGGATCCAGCAAAAGAAGCTAGTCTGGTAGCCATTAACTCCACAACCAAAGGGAAATGCAATAGGGTTGTAAACAATTGATTTTGGTTGGGTGACGCTGGCAAGTAGAGGCTACAAAGTGTTAATGATGAGAATAACGCACTGTATCAGACAATAAGCAGTGTTATAATGCACTGAAACACTCTCAGAGGGAGCGTTACTCAAGGTAAAGTTGTACAAATGGCTAGGTAGAGTCTATTCTAGACTTTGTGAGTTAATGATATGATTACTGAGCATATACAATGATCAAAAGGATATGTGAATAGAGGGAAAGAGGTAAAGTGATAGGAACAATCAAGAAACTTGGGGTTTACTCCCTAGTAGAGTTGCAATCTTTGCTATAGGGTAATATGCTTCGGTGGTGGTTATTGGGTATCCCTCTTAGGGCTTTCCGACGCTTGAGGCAGACTGTAAGATTAGATGTAAAGTTCCAAAGGTACTGCATACATGTTCATACTAAGATATAATTAACAAAGTAAGATTTGGAATGATCACCTCTTTGTGAACGACAGATCCTATGGTGAGCGCTAAGTGGCGAGGTAGGAGTCTTTCCTCACTGGCTCCAAATCTAGATCTCACAACCAATCAAAGCACCCCTATAATCTTCACAACAATATATCTTTCTAAAAATTAAAATAACATATAACTAACATTAAAATATGAATATATAAGCCATTCATATCATGCTACATAGACAAATGAACAACAAATGTGACACTGATGCATCGAATGGACAAAACAGATACAGTTCTATTGATTTATAAAAAGGAGGATTACAACCGTCAGTTGTACCAAGCCCTCCTCAACCTTCCAATTCCTCTCTCTCTTTCTCTATCTCTATGTGTGATGATGATCAAGGCAAAAAATCCTCAATGAACCTCCCTGATCTTCAAGCCTCACACTACAACAATGAAATTATGCTCCACATATAATCAAACCTTTGACCTTAGACCAAGAGCACACATCTCCAATATATAGGAAATGGAGAGGAAAAACCTTGCCAACTGTTTCAACCAGCTCAAATCAGGAAAGATCTAGATGTGTCCTCTCTTTTCTTTACTTTTCTCCTTCCATAGGAGTTCAGTCACGTTTGGAAATGTCTAATAAAAGGTTTGTCCCTTTAGTTTCTATTTTTAAACTAACTCTTTCTGAGGAAAAGCTGGAAATGCCAGTCATTTTTCCGCAAGATATTTCCCATTTCACATTCAAACATGGATAATGCTACCCCTTGGGAAAGACAGAGCATTACCCTAGGCATTAACACTCCCTTTGCATGGCTAGGGTGCATTATAACTCTGCCTAGCTATTTCTAGGGTGCGTTACCTTGGAAAAAATTGGTATTGTCTAGGTCATTTTCTTCCTTCCATGTTACCTTCTCCTCTAAGCTGATGAGGAGGTCATTTGTTCTGTAACAACCACTAGAATCCAAAATATTTGGGGGGAAATGGTTCAAGAAATAATACTTGGAGGAGCATTATTTTGAGCCATACGTCAAACCTAGGAATAAGAAAGAAATAAAGGGGAAGTTTCCTTTCTCTTACCTTCTGGAGAGATATGCCCGGTATGATGAAAATCATCAATGTGAGATAATTTTCTTGTGAAGGTAGGTTCTGAAGGCTTTACACTTATCATATCCAGCTACTCATGCACTTCAAAATCATCAAGATGCTCAACATACATTATTACCTCTTCCAGAGCATTCACAATGTTGTTATGGTACCCCTCATTACAAAAGGCTTGGTAAGAAAATACTTTGAAACTAGCTTAGGGGTACTATGGTAAGATATATGCGAGAAAAGTTACATAAAGGAAATGCATGTGGTTCCTTTATACAAAGAAAACATGAAAAATACATTGGAAAAGGAGTTAGAACCAAGCAGAAGGGTCAACGAGCCATATAACAGGTTAGTACCAAAGGCGCAGCCACATGGAAGAATTCCGGGGGTATCAAGGGAAGCGTGGAGAGATGGGAGTCTCAGGGCCCCAGAATTACATGATGTCACAGCCTAGTGGGGCCGAATTTCTTTCATTCTGTGGGTCAACGATGCAATGCGAAGGAATTTACCAAGCCCTCGCCGGAATTATATGGTGGGCCCCTCGAAAGGAGTAGGTGGCCAATTTCGAGGTGAAGATACGGTATGTTAGGGAACTTGGTACATGACCAATACCAGTTTTAAACCCAGCTCATGGCACACACATACCCGATCCTAAATAACCAATAGCCTGGTGCCACATGCCTCAGTGTCGACGTCATTATGATGTCAGCCCTCCTAGTTGCCATCCAAGCCTCGTTTTTTGAAAAGTATGGCCTATTTAACCCCACTTGAACCCCATTTGGGTAAATCACTCATTTTTATTTTTTCGTTCCACAGTTAAAGTATGGAATTCAGAAGTAGGTCACTTTCAGCTCCCTCCCCACGTCGTTTTCCTCCTTGGGCTTCTCCCGCACAGGTCACAGGTAAATAGCTATTCCCATTACTTACATTTTTCCTTCCTTTTTCTCTTTCAAAATGGTCATCACGAGAGTCAAGTATAATAAATATGAACCAGAAACTCCCCAAACACGTGAAGTTAGGGCCATCCCTGGACCCGACCCCCTTACTGATACATAGGCTCACATTCGTGACCCACAGTACCCTTTCAGTGTTTCCCACATCTGGCTTAACTTACTAGAAAATCATGTGAAAGGCCAAGATGGGTTTTGAGTTGTTTGGTCTGGCTTGTACTACCAAATAGCTCCGACCACTTTCACAGTTACAAAATTCATCTTTTGGCTCATAGATACCTATGATAAGCACAGAGAGGTATTCCTCTTAGCTCAGGGAAACAAGGTTTTCCAAATTTCCCCTGAGCTCATCAAGAACGCTCTTTATTTCCCACATAGCCCAGAATATGTCATGTTCACTGAGTTATCCCTATCATGTCAGTTCTCTAAATTAACCTGCAAGCAATAGAGTGAGTTCCTCTTCTCCATCTCAAATTCCTGCCTTACTTCCCTTCTGTCTTCAGATATGGTACCCTTGACCTCATTTGCCGACGACCTCCAGCTGGTTCTTGCTCTCATCTCTGGGTAATTAGGTCTTAGGGAGGTTGAAAGGATGTATAAAGAGTGTATAGCCCTCCTCTAGCTCATGTCTCAACTAGGTGTTATTCTAGATATTCCAACCTTTCTAGCTTTGGCCATCCAGACCCAATTCCAAGAAATGTCCTCTTCGAGGGCGTTTCGTTTATGCTCACTGGTTTTTTACCTGTTTCTGTTTTAGCATTCTGACAAGTTTGAAGCCTTGTGCCTTGAAAATCTCTCCATAACAAACGGCCAGCCCAGAACCATCTTTGAGTGGAACATTTCAGTATGGCAGCAGCCAAATGGGAGGGGTTACTCAAGGTTCTTAAATGAGTTCATGTCCATTGCCTATACCATAATTCATGATAGTCCCCCACCCAGAATTTTTCCCGAGTAGAAAGACTTGTTGTAGTTTGGCGAGGAAGAAAGCAGAGGGGATTGGTATTTTTTTGATGATTACACCAAGATTAGGTTTTATGGTGCAGATGTGCCCCCTTATCGCCTACCGTTGTTTCCTTCCATGAGGTTTTTCACCCTCGAGTACATTCGTCAGACCATGAAGGCCGACCAGTTCCATTTTTTCCCCACTAAGAAGGGTTATATCCTCCAGCTTCCTACTACCATCGGCCCCTTTACTGTTAACTCGAGACACACCCTCTCCATAGTGGAAATGTTGCTCCAGGGAATGGATTTAGTGCTGGGGAAATTTTGGCCCCACGGCCCGAAAGGAATTATATCAAGTAGGAAAAGGAAGATTAGGTCCACTGCATATGTGTATGAGGCTAGGCCCTTCATTGAATGGAGAGCTAACCTTGACACATGGCCTTTGTCTTCACAGATGGAGGTCGAGTCTTCGGCAGCGGAAGGAAGGGGTGACACTGCTTCAACAGGAACAGGCAGAAAAGGGCATGCTGATGAAGCGGAGTTTGCAGAAGAAATAGAAAGATTGTATACAGGAGAGGGATCTCATCCCTCCAAAAAGAAAGAAAGTGATGACATGGAGATCCTTTGGAATGAACTACCCCTGGAGGAGTTGGTCAAGTACGAGGAGCCTGATAGGGGAAAGGTGGGTTTTAGAGTAAACTATGATGGTGCATCATCTTCAGAACCCTCTGGAATGTCGCAAGCCAATTTGGTAAGCAGAGCCGAAGTGAGAGAAGAAATTAGAAGCAGAAACAAGACCGTGAGAGAGAAACTTCGAGAAGAGCTAGCGAGTTTCGTAGACAAGTATCATACCCGGCTAACTACAAAGTTGGATATGGATAAAGAATAGCTGATATTTGCTATCACGAAGGCAGTTCTAGAATCCACCACTAACAAATTTAGCTACAAGGAACTGGAGGTAGCTGTGAATTTTTCAGAAATTCCCTTAACTGATAAACTGGGTTTTGCATCAATGCATCAGCGACATGTTGAGAGACGAGGTCATGAAGCTGGCGCTTGCTTTGAGAAAGCTCAAAGATAAATATAAGAAGGTGGTAGATGATCTGAAGAAGGAGAGGAAAAATTCCAGGGGGGTCAGCAACAATCTTCATCATCTCAGGAAAATAATGAGCGAAAAGGGAAGAGACAATGACGGAATCCGGACGAAAATCATCCGGGATTTAGAGGTCGAAAAATTTGAATTGAAAAAGAGAATTAAAATTCCTCGAGGGGACTATGTGCAACTTGAGGAATTAGATCAAGAAGAAAAGGAAAATATGACCCTTACATATACCCTCACTTGGGAAAGAGATGAGAATGCCAAAACATTCGAAGAGCTAGCTACCCTTAGACAGAAACTCACTGACTTCCAAGAGAAGTGGGATACTCATGTCTGCGCAACTCCAACTCCTGACCCGACGAATGCTACCTCAACACAGTTAACCAAGGCCCTCTCAGACCTCTAGGTTTTGGAGAAAAAAGCTCACACTACTCAGCAAAGGATTCAAGAATTGATGGTTAGGGTGGAACAAAATAATAAGATCATAATGGCCCTGCAAACAGAGGTGGAAGAAGCAAAAAGGAGAAGTAGCTGCAAGAGAAGGTTATCAGGGATCTGAATAACTGAATGAAAGTAAATGCAACTCTCCTCGAATCCAGGTGTTTTATTTGGGCCTACATCAGAATAAAGGTAAGGAAATGTTGGGATTATCTCATGTTGATGAACGAAAAGAAAGTTTTTGTACAATCATGTAAAGAGAAATTGCAGGAAGGGTGAGCTGAAGCGGAGGCAAAGGTGGCCATGGCCAAAAGATATATTTCTCACGTAAATGGTTTACGCTCTGAGGAATTAGCTATGAAAGGAATTGAGGACCGCTTCAAGGGACTGATTGAGATCAGACAGATAATTGAGAAAGAGATAGCGCGCGTGAATGCCTTGAGTGGTTTGGATTGTGTCGCTAAGGGAGTAGGGAAGTTGGAAGAGGAGTGGGATGAGTTGGTAAGAGAAAGCCTCCCCTCATGCTGGAATTATGAAACTACCACTTTCTCAAGTTTAACTGATTATGGAGATAAGTTGGCAACAGTCATGAATCAAACAAATATTCCGTATGAAAAGACCACTCGCCTGAAGGCTGAAACAATAATTGCTGCCCTTGGAAAATAAATTTCCCTCCTCTACCAAATCAAACAGAACTTGATGGTGCAAGTGGATTATTAAGAATTGACAGATATGCAATATTTAGTAGAGATCTTCGCTACAATACCCTTGTCAGGAGTGGCCATTTGGCAGAAATGCAGTAATTTCACAAATGCGTTAGTTGTCACACCGTCCATCTAGTCTCTGCCACCTCAGAAGCACAAAGCAGGTTCATCTGCATCGTTGGTGTTGCCAACTCAGTCGACCACTGCTACACCTCGCTCTACCAAAAAATGATGATCATGTTCTAGCCCTAGTGGCCTTCTTACTTTTATTTTCTTACTTTTGTATTATTGGGTGAAATTGTAATTTCACCCTCTGCACTTTTTATTTTTTGTTCAAGTAGTTTTATTTTCAGTTGGAAATAAGGTTAAGGCCACTACAGGGATGATGAAAGGTGTTCTTCCTCATCATCAGTTTTTGGTTTTGATAAAGATAGGTAATGGAAAATATATTTCCAAGAACACATGTTGATTCAAAAAATATCTTAGGCCAAGGGGAGACCAAGGAAAAATATAAAAAGAGGACCCGAAGTATAAAACAGGGTTCCTGATTTGGAGAATAGATATTTTTATTAGTAAATTCCCTTTTTATAAATTTTTGAGGATTTCCTATGTTTTATGCTGAAGAATCCCGATGAGAAAGAATATAATGAAACAATTTTGCTGTAAGAAGGATTCTTGGTGAGATTAGTTGCAGTTTTGTACTCCTTGTTATGAATTTAATACTAAGGTTTTTGCACCTCGTCACTTTTTCTATGTCATATGTTTCGGGAATAAGAGCACTTGGTTAAGTGGGATGAATTTTTTCGTTTCAGATATTCATGTATTTAGTTCACTATGCTTTAAATATGGCTTAGAACTATGATATTGTGTTCACATGCTTCACTTCTCTACTCATATTTCCTCCTATGTTGATTGCTGATAGATTCTTATATAATATTAAGCCTATCTGCGGTCAATGTCCTCTCTATTTGCTGCCATAGTTACAATGCTCTTTACTCTTTTATATCTGTGTGCTGTGTTTCACAATCTGGCCCTTCTCATTTCTTTAAGATTTAGATTCATCTTCGATAGTATCTCCATAAGACCCTAATTGCATGCTATCAGGTATTGTTGTGTATACATCTCTTTTCTCGAGATCTTGGACCCAATTTATGCAATTATAGAAAATTTTTATGAATAAGAAGGTACTTGCCACTGACCATGGAAAACTTCCTTATATCTTCTTGGCTTTAAGATGGCCTAGGCACTGGTCCATCACAACTCAGGGTTGTCTCTAGGAGTGACAACATTCTTTTGGCATCGTTGTTGGGGAAAAAATTTGATTATTATCCCTGGGTACGACAAAATAATGTCCACCTTTCAAAACTAGGTGAGTAAGAAGGGTTGAGAGTTGTATATCCCTCACCTTGGCGACTCCACATTTCTTCAAAAGTTTCTGAATCTATTTGCAGTCCTGGCTTGTCAGAATCCCCACTTAAGGTCAGATACTTCTTAGCTCAGAATACCCTCTGTATCTGATCCAGAAAAAATTATTTTCAAGAGGATTTGGAAAGAAAAGTAGCCTGCACAGACTGACATACCTAAATATTACCTTGAAGGCTCTCCAACTTCTTCTCATCATGCTCAGGTTCAAATCCTCAGATCCATTTCCAAAGTGCTTCAATACCCTCCAGATTACCCCATCCTTGAAAAATTGAAACAAGAAGACAAAAAAAAGTTTGTAGGCACATCTAGAGGTGTCCCACACCCTACCCTAGAAGCTGAAGAAATAAATAAAGTAACTACTACTCAATTCCTACTAGGCCTAGCCAATTTACAGACCATTGCTCAACATATTCCCAGTACCACCCAACGAAATCCCCCTCTAGTTCCACCACCCCTCATGGCATTCCCTGGCTTCTTATTGAATAAATACGCCCCTTTGGCATTGCCTCATATTCTGAACGACATGCCGCAATATTACATGAAGCACTTGCGCCAGTTTACGGGAGAAGATATCAGTACCGCACAGAAATATTTGGAATATTTCTGTGCCTTTGCAAAAATTTTTAATGTAGAGTAGTTGGATGTGGTCCAGAGGCTATTTGTCCAATATTTGGATGGAGAAGCTAGGAAGTGGTTCAAAACCCTTGGGGATAATACCGTCACTAATTGGGAAGATATGGAAAAAAATTTCACCTGGAAGTGGGGAGAGAAAAGGGACCATGGCTATTGTCTCATAGAGTTCAATACTTCCAAGAAAAGACACAACGAAGATGTGGTTTAATTTATAAAGAGGTTCAACAAGCTATATGCCAATCTACCAGTCGACATTAAGCCACCCCAAGCGGCAAATAAGGTGGTGTTTGTGGGAGATTTTGAGTCCAAATTTGGTTTCACCTTAAGGGAGAGAAAATCTACTTCACTCGATCAAGCTTAGATCGATGCTCTGGAAGTAGAGGCTAATTTCGCTTCGACAGGAAATTCGAAAGGTAGATTGGATCATGATTTCAAGAAGAAGGGTAAGGAAGAAGCCTCTTCTTCAATTCAAGATAAGGAAGCATCATATTATAAAATTGAGGAGATGAATAAAATGATTAATAATCTCTCCAGAAAAGTAGTGAAACTAGAACTAGAAGCTAAGAATACTTCCTCCCGGTCAGCTCAACCTAATTTTAATAGGGGTTACAATCAGCAGAATAGGAAACCTCCTCTGCAGATATTGCAAAGATACAAAAAGGAGAAACAAGATCACATTCAACCTCCTTTATATTTGGAGGGACAAATGAAAGGCCCCACTAAAGACGTTCCAGATGGCCAAGAGGATCAGTGCTTTGCTTATTTAGAAGGAGAAGATGTAGGTATTTCCTTATAGGAAGAACAAGAAGAGGAAGGAAAAGTAAATCCCATTGAAGAACCTGACATAGATGACTACTACAGGAAGTTTTTTGACTTTATGCAAGCCCAATTTCATAAGAATTATGATCTCTGGTCTTCGAGGAAGCGAACCCATACTCAGGATCAAGAAGAAGAACCACCTTCTAAGGAAATTGTCTCTCCAAAGACTGATAACAAAGGCAAGAAACCTATCGAAGAATCTTCTACATAGAAATATGTCCTTGCATCCTCATCTAAAGCCATACCCGATCCTCTTACTCATGCTAAAGGTATGCCAAGTATCGAAAAGCCTCCTACCTTCATTAAAGAACCAAAGGATTCCTCTGTAGAGAAAGGTAGTACTATGTTCAATCTCCAAAAAGAGTTGGAGAAAGTTAAGATCCTTATTCCTTTGGTTGAAATTCTTAAAAAACCCTCCTATAAGGCTCAAGTCTCCCAATTCATGCTCCCTCATGGAGTAACTTCACCCCCAAACTCCCTTAACCTCCAAGAGGAAAGACCCATGGTATTTTTTGCCCCCCATGTAGAAGAATTGGACTCGACTACTCCACCTTTTTATGTTTCTTTGCTCATCCATGATTTTTTGTTACATAACTGCATGTTGGACTCAGGAGCCTCACACAATCTATTACCACTTTCAGTCATGGAACAATTAGGTCTCTAGATCACCCGACCTTATAAAGATCTCTATTCTTTTGACTCTAAAAGGGTCAAGTGTCTAGGGATGATTAAATACCTAGTGGTGAATTTGGTTCAGATCCTAGCCAAAAGCATTGTCATGGATATAGTTGTGGCAGATATCCCAGCCCGTTTCAGAATGCTCCTATCCAAATCTTGGGGTACTAAGATCGGAGGGTCAATTTTTCTAGACCTAACTTATGCTACCATTCTAGTTTTTGGAGGACAAGAAAGAAGGTTGTACAGGGAGTCAATATTTGTCAAAATGGTGAACAAAGCCGATCGATCTGTAAACTCGCCAGTCTATAGCAAGGAAGGAGAGTTCTCATGTCTAATGCTTGAAGAAGATCCAGAGCTTTTACAAGAACCATCACACAATCTATCAAAACCTCAACATTCTTCAGACAGGGATGAGAAGGGAATGTGGGTTTACACTTTGATGGAGCTAATTCCAGAGAAGGAAATGGAGTAGGGGTTCTCTTGATTTCCCCCAAGGGAAAATTAGTACCTTTCGCTTTCAAATTGGAGTATGAGGTCACTAATAATGTGGCAGAATATGACGCTTTAATCCCGGGTCTGCAAATCGCCAAGGATATGAACATACAGAGCCTTAAATTTTTTGGGGATTCAGAGCTGATAGTGAGACAGATAAAGAACCAGTGTCAGGCTAAACATCCCCACCTAAGAGCATATAGAAAAAAAGTATGGGATCTGGTGGAGAATTTTTTCTTAGCATTCAACATACAATTTATGCCAAGGGATCATAATTGAATGGTGGATTTGCTGGCTGTGGCAGCAAGAAATTTTCACCCACCTCAGAATCTACTTCTAAAGTACGAAGTAGAGGTGTGTTATGATCCCTCCATTACAGATAATTTCAAACATTAGCAGGTGTTCGAGGATGAGGAGCAGATGAAACGTTTCATGGAGAATGTAGGGGAATTCACTAAATTGGCTATTAATACTTGGGAGGAGGTAGAAACTGAAGAAAGACCCCAAAATAAGTGGCAGGAGATAGTGGCTGGTCATAAGGTGTTGCAATTGAAAGGAAACATAATCCCCAAAGGATTGATACCCTTGGAGAGGATGTTCGATAAGAATGATGTCCCCATCATCCCAAATAAAATAACCCCAGAAACACAGGTGGAAGATATAAATGTTGGGACAGAAGAAGACCCCAAGATAATCAAGCTATCTAAAGGAGTACCAGAAGGACACTGGGAGAGGTACGTTTAGCTGTTTCACTCCAATCAGGATGTTTTTTCTTAGTCCTACCAAGATCTAAAAACTTTTTATATAAGTATTATTCAGCATAAGATCCCACTGAGAGCTGAAGCCAAACCTCATAAGAAGAAACTAAGGCAGATTAATCCTCTGCTACTCCCCACTGTAGGAAAGGAAATTAAGAAGCTGCTAAAGGTTAATATTATTGTACCTCTGAGGTATTCCGAATGGGTGGAAAATCTAGTGCCAGTCCAAAAGAAGAATGGAGAAATCAGGTTGTGTGTGGACTTTCGAAACATGAACAGGGCCTCCCTTAAATATAACTATCCTCTCCCTAAAATGGATCACATATTGAAAAATGTAGTGGGGTCTTCCCGAATGTCCATGATGGATGGTTTCTCAGGATATAATCATGTGGCAGTCCTACAAGAAGATCAGAAGAAAACAGTGTTCACCATGCCATGGGTACCTTCATGTATGCCCGTATACCTTTTGGTCTGATAAATGCCAGGGCCACCTTCTAGAGAGCTATGGACATCACTTTCGTGGGAGAGCAGGACAAGTTCGTAGTGGTATATTTAGATGAAATAAAAGTCTTCTCAAAGGATGATGATGAACATGTAGAACATTTACAACGAACTTTTGAAAAATGCCACAGGTATGGTCTGTCTTTAAATCCCCAGAAATATATGTTTGCCTTAGAAGAAGGGAAATTATTGGGCCATATCGTTACCAAGGCAGGAGTAAAAATCGATCCAAAAAGAGTGGAAGTGATAAATGATATATCCTTACCTTGAAATAAGAAGGAAGTTCAAGTTTTTTTGGGGCGTATAAATTTTTTAAGAAGGTTCATCCTGAATTATGCGGAGATAGTTTGGCATATCACTGATATGCTCAGAAATAATAATGAGGTGAAGTGGTTGAATGAATCAAGAGAAGCTTTCAACAGGATTAAAGGTGCTTTTGTAGAGGCTCCAATGTTAGTAGGACCAGATTATAATAAACCCTTCATGATCTTCTCATTCGCCTCACCCCATACTTTCGCCATAGTACTCTTGCAAAAAAATGAGGAAGGTTACAAACGAACCATTGTATTTTTTATCCAAGTTCTCCGAGATGCTGAGCTGAAGTACAATATCTTAGAAAAGCAGGCATATGCTTTAGTGAATTCCTTGAAAGCTTTCCAGATGTACGTCCTCCAGTCAGCTATCATTGCTTTTTTTCCCACAGCTGTAGTTAAAGATATCATGATTCAGAGGGGTAGTGAGGGAAAAAGGAGAAAATGGATTGCTAAGATCCAAGAATATGAATTGGATATTCGTCCCACAAAGCTCATCAAGGGGAAAGGTTTGGCCAAGATTCTGTCCGATGCCAATTGTCGGGCCCTAGGAATAAACTTGTCTATCGGAGCTGGTGAGTTATATGGAGAAACAATGGATCGGCCTCAGATAGAAATTTCTATACAAAAGACTCACATGAAGTATCTTATCAGTCCCTGGTATAAAGACATCCTGGATTACCTTTTGACTCTCAGATGCCCACCAAATTTTGATAGGGCTAAATATCAGATGTTGAGGTTGAAGTTGCAGAAATATATCATTGCAAATGGTCGAGTATATTGGAAAGATCCTTCGGGAATCTTGCTCCTGTGCCTAACAAAAAGAGAAGTGGAGGAAGTTACGACCGAGTTCCATGAAGGCATTTGTGGGGGGCATTACAGCTGGAGGTCAACAGCCCATAAAATATTGAAGGTAGGTTTTTATTGGCCTAAATTGTTTGGGGATGTATACGCTTGAGTCAAGGCCCGTGAAAAGTGTCAGAGGTTTGCTGAAAAATAGAAGTTTTCCCCCCTCCCTATGATCCCTGTACATATAGAAGAGCCCTTTCAGCAATGGGGAATAGATTTCATAGGGAAAATCCATCTCCAATCCAGTGGTCAACTTAAGTGGATACTAACCGTTACTAACTACTTCACCAAGTGGGTAGAGGACACACCAGCAAGAAACACAACTGATATAGTGGTGATCAAGTTCTTAGAGGAGAATATCATATCTAGGTTTGGCTGCCCGATGAAGATTGTGACAGAAAATGCTCAAGTTTTTAAGTATGCAAAGTTCATTAATTTCTATTAGCAATACCATATCACCTTGGGGAATTCCACAGCCTATTACCCTCAAGGAAATGGACTGGCCGAGTCTTCCAAAAAAACCCTGGTGAGGGCATTAAAGAAGACCATAAATGAAAGCCAGAAGAACTGGGATTCTCAGTTAAAATTCGTGTTATGGGAAAACAGAATCACAAATAAGAAATCAATGGGTAAATCTCTGTATGAAATAGTTTATGGCAGAGCAGCTATTTTCCCAATACAACTGGCCTTGCCTGTAGCTAGGTTCCTTCAGGACAGTCAAGAGGAGCCAAATGATCTAACCAGGAGAATAAATCATCACCACAGTGAGACCTTATAATCGGAGTCAACAGAGGGAATTGATCATTACACATATCATGATAACTGAAAATGATTAATTAACATTTTAAAGACAAATAATTGCCTACAGTAAATTTGCATCGAAAGGGACATCGTATATATTTCAAAAGGAAAACATGGAAATTTTGGACTATGGTTCGCATCATTCAAAATTATTGAGAAAGAAGGGTAACAACATCACATAGAATTGCATGATACATTAATTCCTGCAAATGACATGCCTGACAGTCTACTTCATTAATTTCTGCCCTGGGACCCCCACTACTATATAACACTGCCATTTCTATTTTCCTTTGTTGATAAGAGCCTAATCATTATTGTTTAGAAATTAAAACTTTGTCCTTCACAAAGCAGACAAGAAGGTTCTCTGTTCATATTATTCAAAGATGACGTTTGTTTTGGCTTCTAGCTAATACAGCACATGGCACTCTCATGAAAAGCTGTTTAGTAGAAATACTGGAAATCAGCGGAGAAATGGCAAGATATATGCGGGGTATGTTATATGGGGTTAAATGTGTCATGTTCCCGATAAGAAACACCGAAAAGGAATTGGAAAAGGAGTTAGAACTAAAATGAAAGGGTCACGAGCTTTACATAACAAAGAACAAAGTGCCTGCTGGTTATCTCAAAGGTCTAAGCATGCATGGATAGATGGAGTCCAACTCTTTCCACTCATTATTTGTATAGTGGGCCTACATTTTTCTGTCTGTAACACACACACACTCTGCTCCTTCTCGCCGGAATTATATGGTGGGCCCCTCGAAAGGAGCAGGTGGTGCATTCTGAGGCAAAGATATGGTATGTTAGGGAACCTGGTACACAAATAGTACCAGTTTTAAACCATGCTCGTGGCACACACCTACCTAGTCCTGAATAACCAATAGCCCGGTGCCACGTGCCTTAGTGTCAACGTCCTTATGACGTCAGCCCTCCTAGTTTCCATCCAAGCCTCATTTTTTGCAAAGTATGGCCTGTTTAACAACACCTGAACCCCATTTGGGTAAATCACTCATTTTTACGTTTTTGTCCCACAGTTAAAGTCTGGATTTCAGAAGCAGGTCGCTTTCAGCTCCCTCCCCATGTCATTTTCCTCCTTAGGTTTCTCTTGCACAGGTCACAGGTAAATAGCCATTCCCGTTACTTGCATTTTTCCTTCCTTTTTCTCTTTCAAAATGGTCGTCGCGAGAGTCAAGTCTAAGAAATATAAACTAGAAACTCCCCAAACATGTGAAGTTAGGGCCATTCCTGAACCTGACCCCCTTACTGATACGCAGGCTCATAGTCACAACCCGCAGTACCCTTCAGTGTTTCCCACGTCTAGCCTAACTTACTATAAAATCATGTGAAAGGCCAAGATCAGTTTTGAGTTGTTCGGTCTGGCCTATACTACCAAATAGATCTGACCACTTTCCCAGTTGCAGAATTCATCTATTAGCTCAGAGACGCCTATGATGAGTGTAGAGAGGTATTCCTCTCGGCTCAGGGAAACAAGGTTTTCCGAATTTCCCCTGAGCTCATCAAGAATGCTCTTTGTTTCCCACACAGCCCAAAATATGTCACGTTCACCGAGTTGTCCCTATCATGCCAGTTCTCTAAATTACCCTGGAAGCAACAAAGTGAGTTCCTCTCCTCCATCTCAAATTCCTACCTTACTTCCCTTCCATATTCAGATATGGTACCCTTGACCTCATTTACCAACGGCCTCCAGCCGGTTGTTGCTCTCATCTCTGGGTTATTAGGTCTTAGGGAGGTCAAAAGGGTGTCTAACGAGTGTATAGCCCTCCTTTGGCTCATGTCTCAACCAGGTGTTGTCCTAGATATTCAAACTTTTCTAGCTTCATCCATCCAGACCCAATTCCAAGAAATTTCCTCTTCGGGGGCGTTTCGCTTCTTCTCACTAGTTTTTTACCTGTTTCTATTTCAGCATTCCAATAAGTTTGAAGCTTTGGGCCTTGAAAATCTCTCCAGAATGAAAGGCTAGCCCATAACCATATTTGACTGGAACATTTCAGTACGACAATAGCCAAATGGGAGGGGTTACTCAAGGTTCTTGAATTATTTCATGTCCATCGCCTATACCATAATTCATTACAGTCCCCCACCCAGGATTTCTCACGAGAAGAAAGACTGGTTGTAGTTTGGCGAGGAAGAAATAACTGGGGATTGGTATTTTTTTGATGATTACACTGAGACCAGGGTTTATGGTGCGGATGTGCCCCCTTACTGCCTACCGTTGTTTCCTGCCATGATGCTTTTTTCCCTCGAGTACATTCGTCAGACCATGACAGCCAACCAGTTCCATTTTTTCCCCACTAAGAAGGGTTATATCCTCAAGCTTCCTACTACCGTCGGCCCTTTTACTATTAACTCAAGACACGTCCTCTCCGCAGTGGAAACGCTGCTCCAGGGAATGGATTTAGTGCTGGGGAAATTTTGGCCCTACGGCCCAAAAGGAATTATATCATGCAGGAAAAGGAAGATTAGGTCCACTACATATGTGCATGAGACTAGGCCCTTCATTGAATGGAGACCTAACCTTGACACATGGCCTTTGGCTTCGTAGATGGAGGTCGAGTCTTTGGTAGCGGAAGGAAGGGGCGACATTTCTTTAGTGGGCACAGGTAGAAAAGGGAATACTGATGAAGCGGAGTTTTCAAAAGAACCAGAAGGATTGTATACAGGAGAGGGATCTCATCCCTACAAAAAGAAAAAAAATGATGACGTGGAGATCCTTTGGGATGTGTTTGGGTTCCCATGTTTTGGCCATATTGGCAAGACCAAAAGATGATACAACATCAAACCACTTTCAGACCTCAGGATCTAGCCCTCCTGGGTCTAGAGAGGGATCTCTCTATAATATGTCAAAGGTATTTGACATTAAAGCTCAAAGTTTTAATATGTTAGGCTAGTTATAAGGCTCAGGGTTTGTTTGTTTGATTGTTGGTTTGGTTGCTGGTTATCAGGAAAGAAGGGTTCAGTGTAAGACAAGGATGAGCAAAGAGGGTTAAGGCAGAGGTGAAGTATTCCAGGGAGCATTCAAAACCATTGGGAAATGGAGTCAGGAAAGGATTTTCTTGCTAATAAATATGCAGGCTTTCAATTGGGCTAGTCATCTAAAACGTTGGATCTTAAAGATGATAGTGTGATATGGAAAGGTAGGAGAGGAGGAGACAACACAGATTTAAGGCACAAATTTAAAGACCAGTTGGTCGCACAAGGATCCTAGTGGATAGGGCTAACTCTAATCCCCAGTGTTCCCAAATCTTCCAGCTAAATCCTAACAAGAACATCTAAGAGCAGATTCATTTAATTCATACATTAGAGAGCTAGAAATAACATCTACTACACTGGTTAAATTAACTGAAAATAAATTCTTAGACAACGCATTCAGAAGAAAAACATCAATGGCAAGGAGAGCAGAAACATATGGTACCTAACAAGGGTAAATCCTATGCCAATATTCTGATGCAAGCTAGTAGAAGCGAAATGAAATGAATTAAAACACAGAGATAGGAAAACATCACCGCTGCTTTAGATCAGGATCCAATGAAATGTGCTTGTCATATTAAAGAGCAATACCAGTCAGGTACAACATTTCCAATAGCTGAATACTCAGTCTGAAATCATATTCCTCGGCCTATCTTACAACCTTACATAGAGACTGTGTCTCAAAAGAAACTACTTGCAATTCTCAGATAACTAAACAACAACCTTTACAATGAGTTTCTTCATGAATTTATAGCTCCAGTGGAGCAGAGAAGGTAGGTGAAAAACTAAATGTAGTATTAAAAACTCAGAAGAGGAAGAAGGCCAAAGCCCACTCTGTATAAATTCTGTGCATTTATCCATGGCACTCTTTGGGTGAAAGAGTGGTCTTCTCCTGGCTCCCATTTACTCTGGTATGTCTCTGATGTACTAGGCTGCAGTTCTCTGTAGTAATTCTGGTGAATTAAACAAAAAGGTGAATAAATGATGCTATGGTCTACCATACTGTGCAAAAAAATCTTCTGATAGCATAGGACTACTGTAGGCGGGGGGAACTTCCCTTGGACACAATGTATACTGAAACCATAATGCGTACTTTGTCCGTGTTCAGGAAGAAACATCCTGCTGATGTGAAAACCATGATGATATGGTTTTCTGCGTGTTGTACCCTCTGTGTGATCCATGATGTCACTAAAGTGGTGCTTTGCCATCTAAACCACTGTATTAAGGCTCAAAGATCTTCAATACTGAATTTTGAACTCGTTGATCACTAGTTGGTATTTCTCTGTCGCTTCATAAATGTCATAATCTGCAAAATCTAGGCTTTAATGGTGCCGGATAGGTTTTCACGGAGATTGAACTGTCCTTTGATAATATTTATGCTGCTGTCATATTTTCGGACATTTCTTTGTAGTACAGCTTCCGAATCCAACTTTCTCTGCACAACGTGCCATTACAATAGTACATATGAACCATGGCGGTTTTCCACCTCTTTGTAACTCTGCAAAATATGAAAAAAAGTTACGAAAACAATAAATGGGGGTGGAGGATGCAATGTAGATGATGAAAATGGCCGTGCAGCAGGTGAAATGGTGAAAAATGCTCTGGAAGACTCGCAGTGTGGTGGTGGGAAAGAACAGGGATTACAATGGGAGCAAAGTGCAGAAAAGAACAAACTTGGTTTCATTCCTTAATCGAATAAGGATTGTTGCACAGAAAGAACACAGAATAAGATATGTTGATAAATGTACATGGACACCAGAATAACCTGCTTTCCACCTTAGAGATTCAGCTTCATGAATGAGGTAGGGGGTTGCTTATTGTGCTTATCTAACTGCATGGATGGACTCTTAAACCTGCACCCCGTGGAGTGAGACCATGGATGGCCGCGTGTATATGATGCACTGAGCAACGTCATGTCCATGTTTGTCCACTGCCTGATGTGGGAGGCTCTCTGTCACATCAGGCGCACAGTTTTAAAAAATCATGCGAAAATAGAAAACCACTCGCCCCTCTCGAAAGTGGTGCGATGAAACCCGAATGCCTTGAGAACAGCAGGGTGCAGCGACCGCGCACAGGGACAGACTGCCTGACTGGTTTTAAAGGGATGGTCGAGACTGACGGTGTGTGAACTGTGATGGAAGGGGCGATGGATGGGGTTATAAGGGGACTGTTTGTTCATTCTCTGTTTTATTCGCTGCTATAAATGCACTTATAAATCACATGAGAGGAAAGCAATGCGTCGTTTCTATGCTTGCTGTGCTACATAGGAGAAATACGTTCCGAGGTCGTCGAAGGGGATAAGACTAGCAGGCAGAATGAAAGGCCACTGCGATATCCGTGGCTTGCACAACCACAAGATTGGAGAGAGTATGTTATGAAATGAAATTGCCACCTGTGGGTGTGTGCATGGTTTTAGTCTTGTGGTTTTGAGAAGGAGCTCAGGTAATAATGAAGCAAAGAGGAAAAATTTGGTGCAAGCAAGGATGAAATGGATAATTATGCAGGGGTACCAGGGGCAAATGAAGACCTTCAGGAGCACAATTTCTAATCATCAGAGAGGCTTCATAATGGGAATCAGTAGAGGGGATTTCATCACAGGGCAGAGGCACAAGAGACTTCAAGGATGATGTGTCTTCAGGGGAGATGCATTCATTGAAGGCTCAGAAATAATTTAGCCCGTTACTTTGCCTGTCAAAAATTTATAGGGGGCTAACAAGATGAACTACCCCTGGAGGATTTGGTCAGGTATGGGGATCCTGATAGGGGAAAGGTGGGTTTCAGAGTAAACTATGATGGTGCATTATCTTCAGAACCCTCTGGAATATCACAAGCCGCTTAGGTAAGCAGATCCAAAGTGAGAGAAGAAATTAGAAGCAGAAACAAGACCGTGAGAGAGAAACTTTGAGCAGAGCTAGTGAGTTTCGTAGACAAGTATCATACCCGGCTCACTACAGAGTTGGATATGGATGTTAAGAACTGGAGTCTTCATTGTGACAAGAATGAAACTGTCTGTCATTGTCACAGCCACTGAGGAGTCAATTGGTCATGTCTTGGACTGAGGAAAACAGACAAGGCTCATGGTCTTAGGAGCATGCTGAGCAGGCTGAAGTCAGTGCCGCCAGGATATTGCCTCATCTGCCCCACCAGCCCAGACCTGGTCTTCACCGGATTTACAACTGCGATGAAATGTGCCTGGCAGTGGCCTGCAGTTCTTGTTTGAAAAGACAATAAAATAATATTGTTTGTCTTTTTTGATTTATGATGCTTTGTCTTTTGTGTTTTATGTTTAAATGAAATGCTTCAAGAAAAATCAATGTAAGGTGCTGAATTATATTATGAATACAGCTATTTTATCAAGGAATAAAAAATGTAATCAAACCTGAAATGGCAAATGTAATAAAAAAAAACACTAAAGCAACATCTAAACTATGACCAAATAGAAACAAGAGCTTAATGATGACAAATGACACAAACTAGACTTTGAAAGATGAACACTAAATGGCAAAGTTCTAACCCTAGCAGTTGAACACTAATCATGATGCAACATTCTATTTCAACTCATCTATTACTGACTAGTCTAGTTCTATTACATGTTTCGAAGATTGATTGTCCATGAGCCACATACTCAAAGGGTTATTGGTTTATTTTCAAGGTGGTTCTATTGAGGAAGAGCTCTGTTTATGGTGAGGAATTTGCAGAGATATTTCAGACCTTGTAATGATGTTATCTTCTGTTCCTAAGGTTATAGATCACTGGTGGTTTTCAGAACAAAAAGATATTTGTAAATAATGAAGGTTGTCTTATGAATCCTATCAACTAAAGTGATCTACTGTGCAAAGGGTGACAGTGTGACTATGAGATGTAAGTGCAATGAATTAATTTAAACATGAGCTTAAGATGCTTCTAAACTAGAACAATGTTAAACTATAAGCCATCATCAAACTTGAAACGAAGTAGCTGGACATGAATTAAATGCAAAATGAAACTCCGGAGCGTTCTAACTAACATGCATTATTCTATGAAGTTACACAATCTGTTTGTTCATCATTAATGATATTTTGAAAAGTTCCTTCTTGTGGAAGAAGGTGAACAATTATTTGTGGAATTAACAACAGGTTAACAAATGAGCCGAGAAGCAAATGAAAAACTATTATTATCAGGTCATATATTGAACTTCTTAAGGATGTGGAAAATTTCTTTGGAAAAATGATTGGGACAAGTGCAGCGATGATGAATTCCAAACACAACTGCACTCCTATGGCACTATAGCTATTCATCATTCATTTGTTATGATCTGTTGGAAGAATGTCTTCTTGTGCGAAGAAACTGAATGAATATAACCTAGATTATCTGGACAAAACAAATATAACTCCTATTCCTAATTCCTAGTATTCATCATTCATTGTTATGATCTGTTGGAAGAATGTCTTCTTGTGAAAGAACTGGAATGAATATAACTACAGTCTCTAGTTAAAAACAAATACAACTCCTATCCTATAGTACCATAGTCATTAAACATTCATCGTTTTAATTTATTGGCAAAGTGTCTTCTTGTGGAAGAACTGGAACGAATATGACTACAGTAGCTAGTTAAAAACAAATACAAATTTAACTCCTATTCTACAATACCATAGTCATTTAAACATTCATCATTTTAGTCTGTTGGAAGAGTGTCTTCTTATGGAAGAACTAGAATGAGTACGACCACAGTATATAAAACAAAACAACTGCTAATTCAATATGCAGAACGTAAAGACAGCTAAGAAAAACTTATCTACTGTACGCAAAAGAAAGTTCGTTCAAGGGGCAGGGGCCCTCTACCACTTGACGGCACTCAACTCCAAATTAAATCACGCCTTCAGGATAATTTTGTCTGCTCCATTAACGATGCAATAGTTTGAACATAATGCTCTGTGTCTTAAAAGACGTAACACAGAGTTTACACAAAATCTAGCAGCAAATCTACACAAAATTTCTCTAATCTAAGCTCTCGGCCTACTCAAGAGTTTATAAAGTAAATGCAAGTAACAATAATTACAATAATTTAGGAATGATGTCTTCCTAATCCAAATCATCTTAGGAGTCTTTGAGGTGGCTGCGTAAAGGAGAAAAGACACCTGGACTGTGACAGTCCTAGTAGGAGTCTTCCTTCACAAATGTGTTCACACGTGCATAACCGTACCCAGAATCCATTTCCTCTTCCATGACGAGCAACACACCATGTAGGCACGACGTGGATCATGCCCATATGTGTTTTTCCTCAAGTGGCCACCTGGAACATGCTCAAACATAAAGGTAGCTGCAGAATCGCCGGTTAGCTACAGAATGCCTGCATTCTGCAGCTAGTTCCGGTCAAAATGCTTAACAATGGCAAAAATCACAAAATTCAACAAGTCAGTCATGTAAACCATTCTAGAAGTAATTTTAACTATTTTTATTGATCAATTGGGTTAAAAATAGAAATGGATAAGGGAAAATGAGGTAAAATGAGGTGAAGGAAAGCACAAATTTGAGGCTCAACATACCCCCACTGCTGTCTCTTTGCATGTCCTCATGCAAATTATCCTATGAATTCTGAGGCTTCTGCAAGGACATCTAATCCCCTTCTTCTCCTTTTTCTGAATGTTAGAGGCCTTCTGGGTTTCCTGATCACAAGTTTGAACCTGAGGTTTGTGAGTGCTCTGACCAACTTTTTGTTCCTTGTCTTCATCTTCTCATTGGTCCTCTCCACTTTGTTTATATGCAAGGATAAGGTTGAGTTCATGTCAGTCTTGAGCTTGATTTGATCTTTGAGAATTTCATTCTCATTTTTAATGTGTCTATTCAACAATTCCAACTCATACCTATCCCTCCTCAATATATCAATTTCAGTTAGTGGAGGACTGGGGGTTCTCTCTTCTCTTTCTGAAGCTATTCTCTCTAAAGTTTCCACATAATCATAGATTTCCTGTTGAGAAGGATCAATCTCAGGGGTGCCTTCATAAAAATATTCATCATCATACTCTTCCATAGATGTTTCTTCATCTTCAATATTGATTACCCCTGTTTGTTTGATTGATGTTTTCTTCAGTTTTCCTTTTAATCTATGGCTTCTCCTAAGTTGAGAGGAACCCTCCCCTTTTTCTATAACAGATTCCTTGATTACCTTCTCTACCTTGAGTTGACTCTTGATTCTAGTCAACTTCTCCAAAATGACTTCTTCACTGCTTTCTTGAACCGGTTTGTCAATTTTACCTTTTGGAGTCCTCCATCTCCTACTTCTCTTTGTGGCCTGTGGTTCAGGTGATAGTTCTTTTGCTTCCTCAAAATGATTTCTTATTAAGAAATCATCCCATATATCATTTGATTTAGATAGATGATGCTCAATTAAAATTTTGACTAACCCATGATGATACAGGGTTGTTTCCAAAAACTGAACTCTTCTCTGAACACAGGAAGCCATTTTCTTCAGACTTTGATACAAGAAATATGGTAAATTCAAATCTTCTCCTAGAAAATGCAACATTAGTCTCATATGGTAGACATAAAATGTTCCATATCTACCCTCACATGTAACAAATTTTTGTAAAAGAAGTAGTATATTCCTCCATTTGCTCTTCAATGCTGTACTGGGAATTCCCTTCTTGAACACACTAACATCCATGTTTGGTGATTTTAAGATTTGTTTCCATGAGTCATTATGGAATTACCTATTTTTAAACCATCTTTCCCCAGCTCTGGATAATCCTGTAGCCTCTGCTATAAAAACTTCATTAACAGTAAACTTAACATCTCCTATTTCAACCTCAGTGCCTTGGAATGATCTAGCAAATGTTTTGGTAACTTCCTTATGGCAACCATTAAACTTTTCCAAGAATTGGAGCCATCCTATTTGTTGTAGCATCTCCTTGCATTGTGGATAACCTTCTAAATATTTTGATCCTATAGGCTCAATCATTACGATGAAACCCATGATTTTTCACTATCAATTAACACTCTTCTCTATCCACAAAACAATGGCTTTTACTTTCGGATTAAAATGGCTTCAAGCTCTAAATAAAAATGGCTTCAATTTTGGAAGAACATACCTTTGAAATAGCTACAGTCTTAAAAATCTCTGGTTTGTATGCCTCTATTTGAAAAATGCCTTCGAATCCTCGGACTGATGTACTTCTATTGAACTTTGGAATGATATGGAAGCAATTTCAATTTTCGAGCTAATGTGTCTCTGATAGACAGTGGTAGATGATTTCAAGTTTCTTTTTGTGCAATACCTCCGTCCTTGATAACAGAAAGACTTCAAACTCAATCACTGAAAAATACTTTTGTTTCTAGTAACAACAGACTTCAAACTTAACCTCGGTCTCTGATAGCAAATGGTATGCTTCAAATTCAACACTTACAGTAACTTTGTCTCGGATAACAAAAAACTTCAAAACCAGTCACTACCACACCTCTATCTTTGGTAATAACAGACTTCAAACTTCAATTACTACCACACCTCTGTCTTTGGTAGCAAAGTCTTCAATTTTAGCACCTCTGTCTTTGGTAGCAAAGTCTTCAATTTTAGCACCTCTGTCTTCTGGTAGCAACAGGCTTTAAACTCTACACGACCACAATTCTGTGTTGATAGTGAAAATGCTCCAAACTTCGTTCTCAGTGATATGCTCTCTGTTCATTGAGTTCTCACACCGTTATGCTTCCAATGTACCTCTTCTGTTCTGCCCCTAATGATAATAATGCTTCTTCCTTCGGAATGGAATACTGGCTACGGAATGACGTTATGGCAAATGGTCACGGCATAGAGTGGTGGAGTGAGGTGGAGGATTGCATTAATGATTTGAGGAGACGGCGGAGGATTTACGACGGCAGGAAAAATCTCAATCATTAAAGAACTTGGTTAAGAGTCGTGGGAATTTCAAATGATTTGGCCGTTCCACCGCTCAAATGCTATTGGATAGAAAATTTGAATTGGAAGATTTAATACAAAGTTTGTAGAGGGTTTTGTTTGGTGTTTGATCAATAAAATAATTAAAACAACTTTTTGAATAATCCACAACTAAACTATGCTAAATTTTCATGAATTGCCATCATAATTTAAATTTGTTACCTCTGCCCTTTATTTGATGTTTGTGTAGCCTTTGTCTTCTCTGCTCATCTTTGGAGGAATCTTTCACAATTTTCTTGATATTTTTGATTCATGAATTCACTGGATCACTTTGTTGTAATTCTGATGTCTGCTGGTTGATGCCTTCAGGGTTTATGGCTGCAAAAAGACTGTCGGGCTGTAGAAAAGGTGATCAGCTGCAGAATGTCCACTAAGCTGCAGAATGTTCCTGTAGAATACTTTAATCATGAAAAATGAAATGTTTTTGGAAGATGGGTGAAATGTTTATGAAAATGGATGAAAATGGATGATGGATTATGAAGTGGATAATGGAAAAAAAAAATGGATTCAGTTCATGGAATGAAGGAACATAAGGGTTGTACTGAAATTCATTCACTTGCAGCAAGATATCAAATTCTATGTTTTGACATGAAATGAATGGAAGATGGAGTGAAATGAATGGAATGTGGAATGGAGTGAAATGTGAATGATGGATGGGATGAAGTATGGATGGATAATGAATGGAGTGAGATGAAATGAATCATAAGTACTATGTCACTGAACTTATGATTTTTATAACAGCTGCTTAGAAACAAAAATGGGAAAAGTTAGAGTGTCAGAGAGACTCTGATTTTCACCCTATCTTTTCTGTATAAACATGCCAATCAGTGATTGGTTTTCATGTTTATACCTTTTTTTTTCTTTTTTTTTCTTTTTTTTTTTTCAAAAGAGAAATGCTTCAGAAAATTTAATCAAGTTGATGAAGAAGAGAGACTCTTCTTCATTAACTTCACATCATTGTCTCCTTGGAACTTCTTGACAAACTCTTCTCTTGAGAGTGGCTTGTGGTATAACTTCAGTCTATGGCCATTCACAAGAAAAGTGACCTCCTCTTCATCTATATTTCTGATTTTTACTGCCCCATTATCAAAAATTTGAACAATTTCATATGGCCCAAGCCAATGTGTCTGAAATTTCCCTTGAAAATCCTTGAATTTTGAATCAAACAAGAGAGCCCAATCACCCTCTTTAAATTTCTTCTCTTTGATGTACTTGTCATGCCATCTATCCCTTTGCTGTTGGACTAGACTTGTTTTCTGAACTGCATCTTGTCTGATCTCATCCAATTCATTAATTTGCTCCAGTCTATGCTTTTGTGCCTCCGTTAGATCAAGTCCTAGCTGAACTGCCATCTTGAATGTTTGAATTTGGAACTCTATAGGAAACAAAACTTGCTTTCCATAAACAAGCTCATAAGGAGTATGGCATGTTGTGTTTCTCCATGTAGTTCTATAGGCCCACAAGGCTTCAGGAAGCCTATCTACCCAATCTCTTCTATGTAGATGAACAGTATTTGTTAGGATTCCTTCAATGACTTTGTTAGTGGATTCCACCTGACCATTTGCTTGTGGATGATAAGGAGTAGATGTTCTATGTCTGATTTTGTACTTCTCCATCATTTTCTCCACTAGCCTTGATGTAAATTGAGCTCCTTGATCTGTAACAATTTCCCTTGGGACACCAAAACGAGTAAAAATATCCTCAAAAGAAAAGTAACTACAGATGATTCATTAGCAACAAGTAATGGTTTAGCTTCTACCCACTTAGTAACATAATCAGTGCAAACTAATATGTATTTATTTTGTCTTGATGGAGGACTAATAGGTCCTACAAAATCCAAGGCCCATTTTTCAAAAGGTTCAATGTGTACCTGAGGTTGTAATGGCATCTCACCTGAAGGAGAAGGTTTCCCTACCCTTTGACAACTGTCACACCTTTTGACATATTCCCTTGCATCTTTAAACAAAGATGGCCAATAATATCCTAAGTTAAGGATCTTATAGGCTGTCCTCTTATCTGCAAAGTGTCCGCCACAAGGTTCATCATGACATGCCTTGAGAATTTCAGGCATCTCATCTTCACGAACACATCTTCTAATGATCAAATCTGAACCTGTCTTATACAACTCATTAGCGACCCATGAATATCTTGCACTATCATTAATGATTTTTCTTTTATCCCTTGCATTCATGATTGAAGGAAATTTTCCCGAAACTAAATAATTAGCAATATCAGCAAACCATGGAGTTTGAGTAGAAACTGCAAAAAGATATTCATCAGGAAATTGATCTTCAACCGGAGTGTCATCTTTGATATTTTGAATTCTAGACAGGAAGTCAGCCACAGTGTTTTGTTTTCGAGGCCTATCTAGAATAGTAATGTTGAATTCTTGCAATAATAACAACCATCTTATAACTCTACCATTAGTGATTGATTTATTCATTAAATATCTAATGGCAGAATGATCAGTGTGAATAAAAGTTTCATAGCTTGTTATATAGTGTCTAAATTTGTTAATGGCATGAACAACAGCTAAAAACTCTTTTTCAGTTACAGTATAGTTTAACTCTGCGGGAGTCAAATTTTTACTGATATAATAGATGGCATAGGGAATTAAATCTTTCTGTCCCAATACTGCTCCTAAAGCTGTATCGGAATCATCTTTCGAGATATGAAAGGTAACTTCCAGTTAGGTCCCCTTAATATAGGTGCTTCAGAAATTTTGGTTTTCAGGGTTTCAAAAGCTAACTGGCAATCAGAAGTCCACTTAAATTCACAATCTTTGGTGAGTAATTTGAAGAGAGGAGATGCTATTTTGGTGAAGTTTTCTATAAATCTCCGATAGTACCCCATAAATCCTAGAAAACTTCTTACATCTCTTTGATAACTTGGAATGGATAGGTTAGAAATGACTTCAACTTTCGCCTCATCAACTCTAATCCCATCCCCTGAAATGTGGTGCCCTAAAACAATACCTTCAGTGAACATCATAAAACATTTTTCATGACTAAGAGAAAGGTTTGCTTCTTGACATCTTTTTAAGACCTTTTCCAAGTTTTCTAAAGCCTCTTCAAATGTATCCCCATAAACTATAAAATCATCCATGTACACCTCTACACAGTCATGTATTAGATCAGAAAAAATTCCTAATACTGCCCTTTGGAATGTTGCGGGTGCATTGCATAATCCAAATGGCAATACTCGGTAGGCATAGGTACCCCAAGGACAAGTAAATGTGGTTTTATCTTGGTCTTCAAGTGCTACTTGGATTTGATTGTAACCACTAAATCCATCCAGGAATGAAAAGTACTTTTTACCTGCTAATGTATCTAATACTTGATCTATGAAAGGTAAAGGAAAATGGTCTTTAAGAGTAGCTTTATTAAATTCTCGGTAGTCAACACACACCCTCCATTTTCCATTTTTCTTAGGTACAATTACTAAAGGGGAAACCCACTGACTATCTGAAATAGGATAAATGAAGTTAACATTTAACAATTTTTGTAGTTCTTCCTTGACAATTTCCCTAAGATATGGATTCATCCGTCTTTGAGGTTGTCTAATTGGTTTGCAATATGCCTCTATATAGATGTGATGAGTACAAGTCTTGGGACTTATCCCTTTCATGTCGGTGTATTCCCATGCATATGCAGAAGAATGTCTCTGTAATACTTTGACTAGCTCTTCTTGTTGAGATTTTTCCAGGTTTTTGTTTATGTTCAAGGTTTTGCCTGGAAAAATTTCACTTGTAGAACTGCCAAATTTGTCCATAGAATGAAGAGACATTTGTCTAGATGACAAGAACTCAATATTGGATCTCTCTTGAAATGATTCTTGTTTGTGCTCTGGAGAAGATTCAAAATTTTCTAGAGTATTCAAAATTTGATTATCTTCACTAATTTCTGAAATTGTGAAGAGTGGTTGCAAATATTCTTCATCCTCTATCCATTGAGTGTCATCTAGATCTGTAATTGTCCTAGTTGGAGGATATAAAGTGAATTTCTTTGTTGAACTTCCATCAGAAATATACATATCACCGGACCTACAACTAATAAAAGCATCAGCTGTAGCCAACCAAGGTCTTCCTAGTATGATAGGATGGCCTCCTAGATTATTCTTGGGTGTCAGGATCATGAAATCCACAGGGTACTCCCAAGAGTCTAGGGACACTGGAATGTCTTCTATTACCCCATCTGGTCTGATCACGGATCTATCTGCTAGTTGTAATAGTGTGGGTGTAAAGAGAAGATTAGGAAGTTTCAGTTTGTCCATGATTTGTCTACTCATGATATTTATTGCTGCTCCTAAGTCAATAAGTGTGTTTTGAATTTCAATTCCATTGATGTGAATTTTGACAACTGGATTTCCTGGGTCAAGGTACTTTGGAATAGTAGTCTTACCCATCATAATGTCTGCTATTTGTCCTACCAGTTGAATTTTCTTGGTTTCTCTTATTCTTTTATTTGTTGTCTTCATACTCAACTCCTTTATTGTTTTGGCTAAAATTGGGATTTCCTTGATGGCTTGCAATAATGGAATTTTAATGCAAACATTTCTCAATTCATCCGAGAAATCATAATTAGGCACCATTATTTGTTTTTCTACACCTTTGTCAATTTGTAATCTTTCCGGAAAGGGAGGTATAGAAGTAGATGTGGATGGTTGCTCTAATACCGGAGTTGGGCTTATTGGATCTTTTTGTTTCAGTTTTTCAATGTTTTGGCCTTGAAAGGATGTTTCTTCCTCAAGACTTTTATTAACCCGTAGGGAGTCTTCCTCAGAATTATCTTGTTCTTGTATGATCACAGAAGGTTTCCTCTTCTCAAGTATCCTTCGAGACCTAAGTTGAACATCACTAAGGTCTAGAGGAGTAATTAAATAAGTTGGAAATTGTTGTCCTTCTATCATGTATGTATTCTGAGGATTCTTATTATTGGGGTTTGGTATGGGCTGAGCTGGTAATTGATTGGATTTTTTAGGGAATGGTAATGGAAGTGGTTGATTTTGATGAGGTTGGTTCAAATGATGTTGTTGTGAATTTTGTTGAAGATTTTGAGGAAAATTTTGTTGAGGATTTTGAGGATAAAATTGTGGATATGGTGGATAGGATGGTGGATACTGATAATATGGAGAGTATCTTCCATAGGGACCTTGTGATCCTTGTGCCCAAACTTGAGATTGATTTTGAAATTGGGGCCAAGGTTGCTGCCAAGAATTCCAAGGTGGAGGTTGATTATACATTTGATCATGGAATCCTTGTGTCTGAGATCCCTGCCAAGGTCTTCTAGATACAAAGTTAAGAGATTCTGTGGAGTCTGTAGGAGTTTCTTCTTGAAAAACAGCCTTGAGACTAGGAAGAGAAGGATAATTCTTGGTCTCATGTTTCTCAGAACAAATAACACAGGTTTCTACAACTTTTACATCTAGAGGACACTCTCTCAAGGCATGTTTCTTCCTACATTTGGGACAAAAGATTGCCAAGGCATCAGATTCAGCCTTTTCCTTGTTTTGTATCTTGAGGGTGTCTATTTGTTCACTAAGACTCCCTAAGATGTCAGATTTAAAATCATCAAGCATGTGTCCTATTTCTGATCTACTTACTGTCCCAGAAGCGGATTTACTTGCTCTTGCAAGAGCAGGATCTCTTGGACCTTTGACAATTTTGGATTTCCCTCTAGAAAGGTTGATACATAACTCAGATATTTCAGGTAATGTGAGTTGTGATATATCCCCTTTTCCCATCATGTTAAGGATATCCAAGCATTCATCCCTAATGGTTTTCAACAAAAGAGCTTTTAAAGTGTCTTGATCTAGGTTTTCCATTTGTGCCCTTTTTATGTTGTATTTAAATCTTTCCAACAAATCTTCTAAGTTTTCATCTTCTTTTTGTATCATCTTGAACACTTCTTCCTTATGATTAACCGGCATACAATAATCCAAATATCTCTCTAGAAATGCTTGTTTCATGTCTTCCCATGTCCTAATGGAACTACTGTTTAAACTCATAAACCACTTCAATGCTGCTCCTTTCAAAGTTGAAGGAAATAATTTCAATTTTTGAGCATCTTGAAGATAGTCATAAGTCCTACACAGCACTTCAAATTCGAACAAGAAAGTTTCAGGATCCTCAGTTTTAATTCCATAGAAGTTCGGAAGGACAGAAGGTGAAATGTTTTTCATGGTTGTATTGGTTTCTTCATCAAGTATAGGGAACCCAAAAGAGCTTCCTATTCTACCTCTTCCTCCATCTGCACCTCTACCTCCTCTTCCTCCTTCTCCTCTACCTCTACCTCTACCTCTTCCAAATAATGTGTGTTCTCCATTAACAACTCCTCCTCCTCCTTCTTCTGCCATGGTTGACTCTCCTGTGGAAGTAGAAAGGTTCGTATCCTCAACAAAAGTTTTTGGATCCTCCTCTATGGCAGGTTCAGTGGATGAAGTGGAAGGTTTCTCTAATGGAATAGGTGACCTTAGATCTTCTAGAAGTCCAGGATCAGTAAAGGATGGAAGATGGGTTTGAGTTGAAGGTGTACTAGTTCTGGATCTAGGTGAAACAAGTGGTGTTCTAGATGTCAAACTTCTGCCTCTGTTGCTTATAAATCTTCCCCTTGAATCTCTCTCCCTACGCATAAAATTGTTTTTGGATGCTAAGAAACAAAGGTTACCTAGTTTTTACTTCCCCGGCAACGGCGCCAAAATGTTGTGTCTCAATCTAGTCTCCTAAACTGAGTTCATTTAATTGTCAACCAGGATTTGTAAACTGCTGAAGTGAAATGTACCATATGTACCTAGGTGCTTGTTTCCTAGTGCGTTGTATGTAGTGTTTTGTGATGTTTTGGTCTTTTATGTTGATTTATGATGTTTTTGGTCTTTTGAAGTTTTATGTTTACAATGAAAATTCCTAGAAAACTAATGAAAAGGAATTGGTGGTCAAGAACACAGTTGAGCCTAATGTATGGAATGGAAAATGTAATCAAAAACACTAAAGAAACATCTAAACTATGACCAAATAGAAACAAGAGCTTAATGATGACAAATGACACAAACTAGACTTTGAAAGATGATCACTAAATATGCAAGTTTTCTAACTAAACAGTTAGACACTAATCATGATGCAACATTCTATTCTAAGCTCATCTATTCCATGACTAATTCCTAGTTCTATTATGCAATTTCAATTGATTGTCATAGAGCCTATACTCAAAGGGTTATTGGTTTCTTTTCAAGGTGGTTCTGTTGAGGAAGAGCTCTGTTTATGGTGAGGAATTTGCAGAGATATTTCAGACCTTGTAATGATGTTATCTTCTGTTCCTAAGGTTATGGATCACTGGTGGTTTTCAGAACAAAAAGATATTTGTAAGTAATGAAGGTTGTCTTATGAATTCTATCAACTAAAGTGATCTACTGTGCAAAAGGTGACAATGTGACTATGAGATTTAAGTGCAATGAATTGATTTAAACATGAGCTTAAGATGCTTCTAAACTAAAACAATGTTAAACCATAAGCCATCATCAAACTTTGAAACGAAGTAGATGGACATGAATTAAATGCAAAATGAAACTCCGGAGCGTTCTAATTAACATGCACTATTCTATGAAGTTACACAATCTGGTTGTTCATCATTAATGATATTTTGGAAAAGTTCCTTCTTGTGGAAGAGGTAGAACAATTCTGACTGTGGACTTGTATGCAGTTGAAAGCAAATGAACTGAAAGCAAATGAAAAACTAAATTGTCACATCACAGTCATATCTTGAAATTCTTAAGGATGTCTTGGAAGAATTTCTTCTTGTGGAAGAATGATTAGGACAAGTGCAACTGTGATAGTGAAGACTAAAAACTACAACTAACTCCTATAACACTATAGCTATTCATCATTCATTGTTATGATCTGTTGGAAGAATGTCTTCTTGTGAAAGAACTGGAATGAATATAACTACAATCTCTAGTTAAAAACAAATACAACTCCTATTCTACAGTACCATAGTCATTAAACATTCATCGTTTTGATTTATTGGCAAAGTGTCTTCTTGTGGAAGAACTGGAACAAATATGACTACAGTAGCTAGTTAAAAACAAATACAACTCCTATCCTACAGTACCATAGTCATTAAACATTCATCGTTTTAATTTATTGGCAAAGTGTCTTCTTGTGGAAGAACTTGAACGAATATGACTACATTAGCTAGTTGAAAACAAATATAAATTTAACTCCTATCCTACAATACCATAGTCATTTAAACATTCATCATTTTGGTCTGTTGGAAGAGTGTCTTCTTATGGAAGAACTAGAATGAGTACGACCACAGTATATAAAACAAAACAACTACTAATTCAATATGCAGAACGTAAAGACAGCTAGGAAAAACTTATCTAGTTTACGCAAAAGAAATCCGTTCAAGGGGCAGGGGCCCTCTACCACTTGACGGCATTCAACTCCAAATTAAATCACGCCTTCAAGATAATTTTGTCTGATCCATTAACGATGCAATAGTTTAAACATAATGCTCTGTGTCTTCAAAGACGTAACACAGAGTTTTCACAAAATCTAGCAGCAAATCTAATACAAAATCTCTAACTAAGCTCTCGGCCTACTCAAGAGTTTATAAAGTAAATGCAAGTAACAATAATTACAATAATTTAGGAATGATGTCTTCCTTATCCAAATCATCTTAGGAGTCTTTGAGGTGGCTGCGTGAAGGAGAAAAGACACCTGGACTGTGACAGTCCTAGTAGGAGTCTTCGTTCACAAATGTGTTCACACGTGAATAACCGTACCCAGAATTCATTTCCTCTTCCATGACGAGCAACACACCATGTAGGCACGACGTGGATCATGCCCATATGCGTTTTTCCTCAAGAGGCCACCTGGAACATGCTCAAACATAAAGGTAGCTGCAGAATCGCCGGTTAGCTACGGAATGCATGCATTCTGCAGCTAGTTCCGGTCAAAATGCTTAACAATGGAAACAATCACAAAATTCAACAAGTCAGTTATGTAAACCATTCTAGAAGTAATTATAACTATTTTTATTGAGTGTTGGAGTCCCATGTTCTGATAGTTTTGCAAATCAAAAGACAATGCGAGATTAGAACCAATATTTAGAGTTCTAGGATCTAGTCCTCCTGTTCTTAGAGAGGGACCTCTCAAATTATTTTTTTTAACAAAGGTTTATCTTGTGTGCTTTGGATATTGGCTTTTAGACTAGTTATTAAGTGCAGGTGTTTGATTTTTTGTTTGGTTGAATTGATACAGCAAAATATGAAAGGTCTAGGAAAGGTAGGTAGAAAGAGGAAGTATTAGCTTCATTGGGAAATGGAGTCAAAAAGAGGTCATGAAAAACTTATCAATGGATATGGGATATCAAAGGGAAAATCTAACTTGGCCGTCGGATCCTTTGGTTTTGGAATGAGATGGACATCAATGACTTGGAAAGAGAAGTTAAATTCTCAAGAAAGGGATTTTGAAAACACAATTTGAACAATAAAGAGATATTTGATAGATAGGGCTAACCATGACTTCTACAAATCACACTTTTAAGAAAATAATGACTTCAAAACAACTTTTAAAATGAACTAAGATTCAGGGAGCACCCTATTTCCTCAAAGATTTTATTTCAAATGACTTTAAAAAACATAAAAGATTCACTGATAATTACGGTCATAGAAGAGGGAACACCTAAATACATCTATGATCACAACTATAAATACCTTTAAGCCAACTATTCAAGCAAGGACAAGGGGCAAGATTAGAACAGACCTCCTTGGCTCACTATAAAAAAGGAAAATTCAAAGGGAGACTTCAATAACAGCCTTTAAGTGGCAGTAGACAAGCAGGGAGAACCATAAATCATGCTGAAACCAACTGTTCGAAATATTAAGGAAATAAACAAGCATGAAGACTAAAGAGAGAGATTAAAGACTCTAAAATACTTTAGCAAAAGAAAAAATAAAATAGTGAAGGATAAACAGGTCTAAGGTGCTTCCAAGAGTCATTTCTAGCCCAAAAATTTCATCCTACTGTAGTAAGAATTTATGGAACAAAATGAAAATAGGGGAAAACATTAAACAATTCAGAATACTTCACCAACATCCAAGCTCATGGATCCAATGATAGAGCCTTCTAAAAAACAAGCATGCAACAACATCATCAGGGCTTCCAAGGCTTCAATTTTTTCTTCAACTTCAAGAGACTATGTATTATTTCAGAGAGTTTCAGTATTACAACTAGTGATCAACCAACCAAGCAACCAACCCATTTCTCATCTTCTCCAGTAGTATTTATAGAAGAATGAGGAGGTGGGATCTAATAAAAGATCTCCCAAGAATAATTAATACAGATTAATGACTTCTCGGCCTTTGTGGGGCTCAATGGAGACGTTTACAGATGTTTTCTTTCTATATTAATTGTTTTACATTTAAGATTAAGCTTGATGGGAACTCTTATTGAATTTTGAGGCTCTTTGTTATGTTAAAGTAACTCTGCTGATATTTTGTCATTAAGTTTACTTGCAGAATTAACTTCTCTGGTTGCGCTGAGGAAAATATCTGATCTTGATCAATAACTTTGGCCTCTGTTTGAATGCTTTGAGGCACAGGTGGCACCATGGTAGATGGGAGGAATCAATTTTCCTCACATGTGGCGGTGGAGGCTTTTCTATCTGATAAAACACTTATGATTTTCTTTTAACTGTGTCTTAATTGGGAGGATTAGGCTTTTGATATTCAATATTAGACATAATCCCCACAGACATGTCTTCAATCTCCTGTTCTGGCATGTTTTGTCTTCGACACTGATACTGTTTGTTTGTGATCTATTCACTGTGTTTTGTTGATGTGCAGGCCGCGGAGGGCTCGTATGGCATCAATGCCTCATGAACATTGACGAGACATGGATTTTTAGCCCTGCGAATGGTTCCCTTTGATGAATCAAAGGCAGGAGAATCATCATTCCGGACCTTTGGATTTTCTCTTTAATATGACGGAAAAACATTCAAACACTTGCACAATACAAAACTATATTATAAAATCCTACTTTTTTGGGTAAAATGCTTCAGAGGGCATGGGGAGAGAGCATGGACGTTGGATGGCATCATCCAACGGTGGGGATTCGTTTGAGGAGTTCAAAAGGAGAGCAGAGGGAGAAAATATTTTAGAACCGTTGATCACGCAGAGATCGACGGTTGGGAATACACGTTAAAATCCTCTTGGTGGAAAGGCGGAGGGCGATAAAACCATGAGGGGATGATCTGGGACCATCCGATCTAGACACGTGGACGGTCCAGATTCAATCGGAGGATCGCAATTGATGGGGAAAAAGAAAAAGAAAAAGAAAATGGTAAAAATGCACCTGATGAAAAGATCCGATGCGATCAAATGTAGACCTTCGATCTGCAGATCAGATCGAAGGTGGGAGTTGCATCAGGAGGTTGCAATCAACGGTTTTGAATAAAAAATTTTAAATGAGCCGAGAGAAAAACTCCGATGCGATCATTTTGTGGGTTGTCGATCTATAGATCAGATCGATGGTGGGGAGTGAATTGGAGGGATACCAATTGAGGTGGAGAAATATTTTAACGCACCTGATGAAAAAGTTGCGATGCGATAATGAGCGGGGAAAGGCCGATGCGATGATGCGATCGGGTCATCGCAATCAGAGGTTTCAAAGGGGCGTGATCAGAAGAAACCTTGAAGAATTTTCTAATGCGATGGGCAGAGAAAACATGCTGACCGTTGATGTGTTTAAAGGATCAACGGTGGAAAATGGTTTAAAACGATGAATGGGTGGAACCCTTTGTATCATTGAAAAATGGATTTTTCATGAAATACAAAGGAAAAAATCATCGGGAAGGGCTTAATAATAAGGTTAAGCGCCTGATTGTGGGGCTTTGGGTTATATGGAAAAATAATATGATCGGGGTTTACAAACACGGGGCTTAATTGCATCGGAGTTTTTGTAATGGCAAAAGACTTGCGAACTTGGATTTTTTGCGATAAGCATTATGAGGGCGCTTGGTTCCAACACCAAGGTGTATGGAGGGGAAGTGGTTTGGATTTAGCCCAAAGAGGCTTAAACCCATAGTCAAAATACTTGTTTTTTAGGACATTTTCAAGATGTTTAGATGAATTTTGGGGGTTTTGGTATAGTTCAAAAATGAGTTTTAAACTTCGGAAAATGATTTTCATGAATGGAAGAAGGGGAATCATGAAAATAAAGGAATTTTATGGAGAAAAAGGAGAGTAAATGAAGGTTAGTTTTGAGTGGAGGAAGGGGAAAAATGATGATTTTGCAGCAATCTTTTCTCATGAAATTAGTAGAATTTATGAGTTATAAAAAAGGAACAGGAGTGAAGATTTGGACAGAGGCATGAGGCCTTCAAGAGTCTTCAAGAGATAACATTTTTTAGCAATAAAACTTGTTTCCTGAAGGCTCCAAAAATGATTTAGCTAGCATTTGATATAACAAATTTTATAGCTGGCTAACAGAAAGCTTGAAGATAAATATAAGGAGGTGGTAGATAATCTGAAGAAGGAGAGGACAAATGCCAGGGGGTTCAACAACAATCTTCATCATCTCAGGAAAATAATGAGTAAAAAGGAAAGCGACAAGGATGGAATCTAGATAAAAATCATCCGGGATTTAGAGGTCAAAAACTTGGAATTGAAAAAGAGACTTAAAATTCCTCGAGGGGACTATGTGCGACCCAAGGAATTAGATCAAGAAGAAAAGGAAAATATGGCCCTTACAATACCATCGCTTGGGAAAGAGATGAGAATGCCAAAACATTCGAAGAGATGGCTACCCTAAGATAGAGATTCACTGACTTGCAAGAGAAGTGGGATACTCATTTTTGCGCAACTCCAACTCCTGACTCGGTGGATGCTACCTCAACACAGTTAACTAAGGCCCTCTTAGACCTCCAGGTTTCAGAGAAACAACCTCACACTGCTCAGTAGAGGATTCAAGAATTGATGGTTAGGGTGGAACAAAATAATAAGATCATAGCGGCCCTGCAAACAGAGGTGGAAGAAGCAAAGAAGGAGAAGCAGTTGCAAGAGAAGGTTATCAGGGATCTGAATAATCGGATGAAAGGAAATGCAACTCTCCTTGAAGCCAGGTATCTTATTTGGGCCGACATCAAAACAGAGGTAAGAAAATTTTGGGATTATATCATGCTGATGAATGAAAATAATGATGTTGTCCAATCATTTAAAGAGAAATTGCAGGAAGGGTGAGCTGAAGCAGAGGCAAAGGTGGCCATGGCCAAAATATATATTTCTTACCTAAACGGTTTACGCTCTGAGGAGTTAGCTATGCAAGGAATTGAGGACCGCTTCAAGGGAGTGATGAAGATCAGACAGATAATTGAGAAAGAGACAGCGCGTGTGAATGCCTTGAGTCATTTGGATCGTGTCACTAAGGGAGTAGGGCAGTTCGAAGAGGAGTGGAATGATATGTTAAGAGAAGGCCTCCCCTCATGCTAGAATTCTAAAACTACCACTTTCTCAAGTTTAACTGATTACGAAGAGAAGCTAGCAGTAGTCATGAATAAAAAAAAAACTTTCGTATGAAAATACCACTCGCCTGAAGGCTAAAACAATAATTACTGCCCTCGGAAAAGAAATTTCCTTCCTCTGCCAAATCAGATAGCACTTGATGGTGCAAGTGGATTATTCAAAATTGATAGATATGCAAGCTTCAGTAGAGATCGTCGCTACAATGCCCTTGCCAGGAGCGGCCATTTGAAAGAAATGCAGTAATTTCACAAATGTGTCAGCTGTCACACCGTCCATCCAGTCTCCACCACCTCAGAAGCACACAGCAGGTTCATCTGCATCGTTGGTGCTACCAACTCAGTCGGCCACTGCTACACCTCGCTCTACCAAAAAATGATGATCATGTTCTGGCCCTACTGGCCTTCTTACTTTTATTTTCTTACTTTTGTATTATCGGGTGAAATTGTAATTTCACCCTCTGCACTTTTTATTTTCTGTTCAAGTAGTTTTATTTTCAGCTGGCCCTCAGGTTAAGGCCACTACAGGGATGATGAGAGGCGTTCTTCCTCATCATCGGTTTTTGGTTTTGATAAAGACAGGTAACGGGAAATATATTTCCAAGAACACATGTTGATTCAAAAAATATCTTGGGCCAAGGGGAGACCAAGGAAAAATATAAAAAGAGGACCCAAAGTCTAAAACAGGGTTCCTAATTTGGAGAATAGAGATTGTTATTAGTAAATTCCCTTTTTGTAAAGTTTTGAGGATTTCCTATGTTTTATGCCAAAGAATCTGGATGGGAAAGAATATAATGAATCAATTTTGCTGTAAGAAGGATTCCTGGTGAGATCAATTGCAGTTTTGTACTCCCTGTTATGAATTTAATACAAACGTTTTTGCACCTCATCACTTTTTCTATGTCATATGTTTCTGCAATAAGAGCACTTGGTTAAGTGGGATGAATTTGTTTGTTTCAGATATTCATGTCTTTAGTTCACTGTGCTTTAAATATGGCTTAGAACTATGATATTGTGTTCACATGCTTCACTTCATGTACTCATCTTTCCTCCTATGTTGATTGCTAATAGATTCTTATATAATATTAAGCCTATCTACGGTCAATGTCCTCTCTATTTGCTGCCATAGTTACAATGCTCTTTACTCTTTTATATTTGTGTGTTGTGTTTCACAATCTGGCCCTTCTAATTGTTTGAATATTTAGATTCATCTTCAATAGTATCTCCATAAGACCCTAATTGCTTGCTATCGGGTATTGCTATGTATACATCTCTTTTCTCGAGATCTTGGTCCCAATTTATGCAGTTATAGAAATTGTTTATGAACAAGAAGGTACTTGCCACTGACCATGGAAAACTTCCTTATATCTTCTTGGCGTTAAGATGACCTAGGCACTAGTCCCTCAGAACTTAGGGCTGTCTCTAGGAGTGACAACACACAAGATGTCATGTATTATCCAAAGGAGAGAATCTGAGCACCAAATGAATAATATCTTTCACCATTCCCTCATCAAAATCATAGTCCTCCATCACCTCAAACAATTGAACATTTCATGGAGTTCATTCATAGCTAATTAAATTTTCATTGCTACACCTATTTAGCATGCAAAAAATGTGCCTTCATCATTCCATCCTTCCACATCCATCCCTCCATCTCAGCCCACAGTTCATGCATCATCATCACATCAGCCTCCTTCACCCATTTCACCACCATCATCTCCATTTCACATAGAGTCTGGGTCACCTAGTAGAGATGAGATCAATGAGCCTAAAAAGGCTAATGTGGTTGAGATAGATCCATTGGAAAAAACATACCAAAGGTGTCACAGGAAATTGTTTGACCCACAGAGTGTGGGAGGGGGATTGCCTTCTACCTCGACAAAGCAGGTAGACAAAGGGAAGAAAAATATGACAGAGGCAGAGATTCAGGCAGAGATCAGGCATGGGGAGGAGGACCTTCATGGGACAGAACATTATTTTGACTTTGTTGACCTAGATGAACATGATTATGATGATATTAGTAGCATAGTCATCAATGAGAAATAAACCAAGATTAAGGAGCTACAGACTAATCTTGACAGATCTAATATTTTTATTGAATTTCTTGAGCAGGATAACCAACAACTGAAAACAAAACATGTCATTTATGAGGTCAAATTCATCAAGGCTAACAGAGAAGCAGAAAAATCAAAAGTCTTGATTCAAGTAGAAACATATGGTGTGACATATGAGGCAGAAGAAAAAGTGCCAAGGAGAAGGCCTAGGACTAGAGGGCTGAAAAGAGCTCTAGCCCTAAAGAGGCAAAAGGAGGCTGAGCTTGCTAATCAACTAAGCTTGAATGAAAAACTTGCAATGGTAGTCAATGTGAACCTGGAGCCATGGCTTGACAGGGAAATCCATCATTTATAGAATCTTTTGAAGAAGGAAAATATAGATAATGATATTTTGAGAAAGAAGGTCAAACACTATGCCCAAAATGCCAAAATTGTAAAGGCCAAGCTCAAAAGAGCCAATGCAAAAATTGAGGCTTTGACCATGAAATAAGAGGAAATGAGACTTGACATATTGGCTTAAGCTTCACTTCATGGCTAACCTCATCATCAGCATCAAATAATCAAATTTTTAGAAATTTTTGGGTAAAATTTTGAAGTTTTTGTGATTTTTGCAAACCTAGGTTGTAATATTCCAAAATGGGGAAAGCAGGAATATAGTGAAAAATGCTGGAATAGAAGTGTATAAAATCATGTAAAAACAAGATGCCAATGTGGAGACCTTTAATTGATAAAAAAAAACAACAAAATATGCATAAGAAATGGTCCATAAGATGTAAAATAAGATAGAACAAGCCTCCAATGGACAAAACCCTCAAAAGAGGTGTTGCTACTATATATAAAAGAACTAGAAGACTGCTACAACATAGTTTTAAAAGCACTGTTACAAAAAATGAAGGTACAAAATAACATGGGCTGATATATGCCTCAAAAGATAGATATAATACAGTTCTAGGCACTATACAACCTCCAATGAAGAACCTCCAAAGGGTTTTCAGCAAAACACCATGTACAAGATCTGAATCAAAGCCCTAGGGCTGAAGATTCACTGCAACATATAGATCTATAAAGTTTGGCTGATCTGATATAAGAAATAGTGCAGCCTCCTCTAATAGATCTCCTAGATGAAAGGAACATCCCCTTCACTAGCAAACCTTCTCTCCAAATGGTTTATTGAAACCACTAAGCAACTCCTCCCTCAAAATAATGTAGATCTGGAAAGAAAATAAACTGTAGAGGAAAATAAATATGTGGCCTAATGCCAAGATCTGAAAATATGCACAAGGGCCTTCCTTATTGTCCTCCCAATGGAAAGGAACCCTTCTCCACTAAAAATAAGTACTGAAGTGACCCAAAGATGGTCTCCACTACTAAAACCTGCAAAACAACTCAAACCTCGACAAGATCTGCGCTGTAGATGTAAGATGAAGTTTGGCCAAATGACTGATAGTGGAAGTGAAGTAAAAGACTCCTCCAAGAGCTTCTCAATGAAAGACGTGGGATTCCTGATCAGGAACACCGAGTGCTAAACAACACTTGAAATCTTAGCTAAACATCAAAAGAAACCTATATGTCTAAACAAACCATATATTCAGAAATATCATAAACCAATACATCATGAAAATGGATGCCATCCTCTTCCTTTTATAAGATATGAGCTTCCAAACCCTAAGCCCCATTCATTTATCACCCTACTTCCATGCAAGGTGTCTCCATCTAAAACTGCGCAGTCCCTCATTGATTGCCACTCCTTCATGACATCGCTGTTGATTTGGTCAAAGTTGACCCAGTCAAGATATTCCAGCCCCTTTTCACACCTAAGGGTGCTCAATTAAGCTGCCAAGATGTTTTCCTTTTACATTGGCATTGATTTATTCATTATTAAAGAGAATTATGGACCTCCATTGTCCTCTTATTCATAAAACAAAGCAACAAAATTAATATTCCAACTAGCTCATGGCTAATTGGGAATATTACAGTCCTCCCTTCCCAAATGTTGCTTGTCCTCAAGCAACTAACAAGGTGAGTGTTGTGTTAGGTATTTGTAATTTATTAGCAAGATTGGCAGAGTCCAATTACAGAAACAACATTGTTTCAACCACTTTGGGATTCTAGGATCTAGCCGTCCTGAATCTGGAGAGGGATCTCTCCAATGAGTGCAAAGATGGATTTGTCTTTGAAGTTTGGGGTAATAATGTTAGGCTAGTTATGAAGACCAAGGGTTTTTTTGTTTTTTGGATGGTTGAGCATGAAAAAATTTTCAGGGGAAAGTTCTGAATGCAAAGAGTTTCAAAAGTGAGAAGTTGCAAGCAAAAAAACAAGCTTTAGCTGGAAAGGTAGGTAACTGCAAGTTCTAGTCCATTGGGCTATGGAGTCATAATAGGGTTTAATTGAAATAGCAGGTTCAAGAATGGTCCATGGGGCAAGTCATGTATGTCTAGGATCTCTTTGAATATTTATTTATGGAATGAAATGGTACAACAAGAAGGAAAGTTAAACATATGCAGAAAAAAGAGCAGCCTAGGATCTGGTAAGTACTTTTAAACTAGCCAGCCTTTGACAAACACTTAATAAGGACATGAAAGAAAACTAGGATCTGGTAAGTAATTTTAAACTAGCCAGCCTTTGATACACTTTCAATAGAAAACATACAAAAATAGGGGGAAACACAAAGATAACACAGAATGGTCTAAGATCTGGTAAGTACTTCTAAACTAGCCAGCTTTTAACACATTCCAAGGGAAAAATTCAGACAGTATTTGGGAATGAAACTAGGACCAAGGCACACCATATCTTCCAGAGTTCATCTCTACTTAACTAATACTGAACATAACATTCAAGACTGATATTCAGCTAAACAATAAGATGAGGGAACACCAACATTCCTATGCTTAAACTGAATCAAATCATTCTCAAATACACAGATTGAAAGAAAACATTTAGATAAATATTTTCAGTCAGAGAAGGTTACTGATATACAGTAGGTCCTAACTCTATGCATGCTATTATTTATAGAGGATATGAAACACAGTGAAAACAGAAATAAAATAACAAGTTACAATGAGGAAAACATCACCGTCAACATAGACCAGGATCCCATAAATCAGCTTGTATTGATGCTTCAAACCAGTTACAACTGAATTCTGACGCTATAGTTCAGCAATCATATACACTATGCAACCTAAATAATCTAGTGCAAGCAGAGCTCCAAGGGCCAGTGAACACTATGTATAGATAGAAGTCTCAAGCTCAGATGTGTTTCAAAGTTCTGCAACCAAACCCTCACTCTTCGTCATCATCATCTGAACTGGAGGACTCATCATATTTGTCAGTGTTGTCCTCTTATAGCCCTGGTATGCTTGGATGTAGTGGGCTGAACTCTGTGAAGAGGTTATTATATTCTTGAGTGGGGGTGTATTCAATGGTTTCCTCTTCCTCAAAAATTTCTTCATTACTTTTCTCTTCACCTTCTGAGTCGAAAGGCTGCTGATTCCAAATTAAGTGAAAGATTTTTATGATGGATCGAAAAGGATTATTGTGGCTTTCAAGCTAATGATGGTGAAAATCATAACACCAATTAAATTTTGGGTGCCCTGCATGATTAGTTTCTGCTTGGAAATCATCATCATCATAACACTGATTGAAGTTTGAAAATTTATTAGAATAAACATTTTCGTCAATCAAACATATTGGGATATCAGTAGGTCCTTCTTCCTTCTGATCCACAAAATAAATTTCTAAATCTGTACAACAAATTTCCCTATGTGAATGGGAAAGAGTGTTTGTTTTGCAAAAAGTTTCAGAGACTGATTGTTTACAAATAGCCTGATCTATTTCCTTCTTTGTCAAAGGGGAAGATGTTTCCATGTCCCTTTGAACGGAAGTACAACAGTTCTCTGTCTCTTGTGAAGACTGATTTTGAGGCTGGATGTCTTCTTGAGCCTCGGCTATAAGGGATGATGAATCAATATTTGAGTTTTCAGGGATATCTTGAGGAACATCCATTATTTCTTGGATCATCTCTTCCTCAAATGATTCATTTATATTCTTAAAATTTTTCAATAGGAGATTAAACTCATGAATGGTTGTTAAAAGATCTTCAGGATGCGTCTCTTCCAAAGCTTCCTCATTATCTATAATGTGTTGGGTGATGTCTTGTGATGGATCATAATATATTGCACCCAATGATAATGATGTAGTGTTTTATTTATAGTTCTCATAGAACACATATTCAAGGTCTCTTAAAGAAAACAAACTACTAGATCTTAAGCATTCATACCAATCCCTATCTTTTCCTTCTAATGTTAACATGAACATTTTAATTAGGTAGTCTTCATGCCATTAAACTTTCAACCTCCATACATGTATATGAAATTTGATAAGATGTAATAAAGGGTCATCAAACTTTTCACCTTGAAAAACAGGCAGGTTGTCATCCCAATTCACTTGGGGCATCTTATGTGGAAACCCAGGGATATGATCTCTACTCATTGGGGCATATTTTCGTTGTATTCTTGGAATCATATTTGTAAATCAAGAAAAAGAGGTCACTGTGTCTGGGCAATCAGTTTAGGGTCTTCTACCAGTAGAGTCATTTGGTCTTCTGGGAGTTTCAGAGTGTGGAGTTTCCAGGTGGAAAATTTTTAGCTCGTAAGGAGGTAATATGTTTTATGGTTCCACCACCATGTGTTTCTTGTGGAGCTGCAATATTTTTAGGAATTGAATTAGCTCTCAAGGGTGATCTGAAAACAATTGATAATTTAATCCTAGGAAACTTCTAAAGGATGCTTTCTAGATCATCAACTATCTCAGGTGGATCTGGGTCAGGGTAGGCTCTAGTGTGAATCTTTCTGGGAGCCACTATGCTGATTTATTAGACCCAACTAAACAAGAAAAGTTCAACCAGGTATGACAGTTTTTGAGAGGTTAACTAATCTGTTTATACAAATATTAATCCTACAGTCCTCTAACTGAGCTTGAATGATATTACAATGATAAGGGTTCTTCCCAATGGAGTCTTAAGGTCTAATTATTTTGGAGCATGGAGTCGCCAGGTGGAAGATGTTTTAACTCCTAAGGAGGAAAAAGGTTTAATGGTCCACCACCATGTTTATTGGATACCAATCTGAAATATTTTTGGTTTTTCTGAGTTATTTTTCAGTTGTGTGGTTTCTAAGAATATCTTAACTCTGTTTCAAAACTTAGCTACGGTTATGAGAAAAAGACAGTCTACTCTTATGGCTAAGCCAGCTGATTTTTCAAGGTTAGATAAAGTCTTAAGAGAATCCTAGGGTTTACCTAGATTGTCACTGATTCAAACAAGTTTCATCATGATTACCATTATTTTGGTAGTGCTTGAAAATGCTGCTTTTTACTCACAATGTTTCCTTGAATCAAGGGGTTCTCTGAGGTCTTAAAAGGTATCAAAAAACACTCATCCCCAGCGGAGTCGCTAGAAATGTTAGGTATCTATAATTTATTAGCAATATTGGTAGAGTCCAATTACAGAAACAACATCATTTCAACCACTTTGGGATTCTAGGATCTAGCCCTCCTGAATCCAGAGAGGGATCTCTCCAATGAGTGAAAAGATGGATTTGTCTTTGAAGTTTGGGGTAATAATGTTAGGCTAGTTATGAAGACCAAGGGTTTGTTTGTTTTTTGGATGGTTGAGCATGAAAATAGTTTGAGGGGAAAGTTCTAGATGCAAAGAGTTTTAAAAGCGAGAAGTTGCAAGCAAAAGAACAAGCTTCAGCCAGAAAGGTAGGTAACTGCAAGTTTTAGTCCATTGGGCTATGGAGTCATAATAGGGTTTAATCGAAACAGCAAGTTCAAGAATGGTCCATGGGGCAAGTCATCTATGTCTAGGATCTCTTTGAAGATTGATTTATGGAATGAAATGGTACAACAAGAAGGAAAGTTAAACAAATTCAGAACAAAGAGCAACCTAGGATCTGGTAAGTACTTTTAAACTAGCCAGCCTTTGACAAACACTTAAGAAGGAAATGAAAGAAAACTAGGATCTGGTAAGTACTTTTAAACTAGCTAGCCTTTGATACACTTTCAATAGAAAACATACAAAAATAGGGGGAAACACAAAGATAACACAGAATGGTCTAAGATCTGGTAAGTACTTCTAAACTAGCCAGCTTTTAACACATTCCAAGGGAAACATTCATACAGTCTTTGGGAATGAAACTAGGACCAGGGCACACCATATCTTCCAGAGTTCATCTCTACTTAACTAATACTGAACATAAAATTCAAGACTAATATTCAGCTAAACAATAAGATGAGGGAACACCAGCATTCCTATGCTTAAACTGAATCAAATCATTCTCAAATACACAGATTGAAAGAAAACATTTAGATAAAGATTTTTAGTTAGAGAAGGTTATTGATATACAGTAGGTCCTAACTATATGCATGTTGTTCTTTATAGAGGATATGAAACACAGTGAAAACAGAAATAAAATAACAAGTTACAATGAGGAAAAAATCACCGTCAACATAGACCAGGATCTCATAAATCAGCTTGTATTGATGCTTCAAACTAGTTACAACTTAAGTCCGATGCTATAGTTTAGCAATCATCTACACTATCCAACCTAACTAATATAGTGCAAGAAGAGCTCCAAGGGCCAGTGAACACTATGTACAGATAGAAGTCTCAAGCCCAGATGTGTTTCAAAGTTCTGCAACCAACCCCTCACTCTTCTTCCACAAGAGTATATATAGAAGGATGAGGAGTTCAGATCTGATGAAAGATCTATCATTACAATTAATACAGATTTAATGGCTTCTAGGCCTTTGAGAAGCTCAATCTAGAAACTTACAAACATATCTTCTGCATTGAATGATTTTCATTAAAGATCAAGCTCTGTGGGAGCTTCGCTGTCCTCCGTGGTTCTGTGTGATGTGAGGGTTACTCCGTAGATGTATTTTGCATTGAATTTCCTTGCAAAAGTAACTCTTTGGATGATGGAGTGGTCTTTGTCAGGCTTCCATTTACTCTAGGTATGTCTTTGGTGTACCTACTGCAGTGGCCTGTAGAATTGCAAAAAGGCAGAATAATGATGCTCAAGCCTGCCATACCTGTGAAAAAAATGCTTTGGTAACTCCGGACTGTGGTCAAGGCGGAGAACTTCTCTGGAACACGGTGTAGATTAAAAACAGTATGGGCACTTTGTCCTGAAGAGTAATCTACTGATGAAGCTGTCCCGATGACTTAGTTTCTATGCCTTGAACTTTCAGCCGCTTCATTTATATCTTTGTCCATGAAAACTACGTTTTAAATGGCCTCGGGAAGACTTTACAGTGCTTCCAACCCTGTTCTCGAATGAAAGTCCTGTCAAGAACTCTTTCTTGGTCTTCTTCCATGATTTATTTTATGAAAAACAGTCATTTTCTATGCTCTCTGTCCCTATAGCAGGAACTGAAAATCATGGAGGTCTTCTGCTGCTTTTACCCTGCAAAACACGAAACTTAGTTAAGAAATCTGATGCATGGGATGGCAGATGTTATACGGAGGGTGGAGGAAATGATAGCGCAGTCGTGGCGGTTCAGAATGAAAAATGGTGAATAATGCAGTGGAATGGTGAAAACATCGAACAAATAGGGTTTGGTGGTGAAGTGCATTGTGGACCGTTTGATCGTGGTCCAATGACGAAAATCGACGGTGGAGATTAAAACCGTGAGAATGATATACGAAATGAGTGAAAAACATATGAAACATGAACTTTTAATGCAAAATATGAAACTTTGGACTTTGGCAGAAATGCAAAGGAAATGCGTGAAATGCAATGGAAATATGATGGGAATGACGTACGAGGTGGGACCTACGTGGTGATCGCAAATCGCAATTGGGGACAAGGCAAAGGGATACACATATGACACAAATTTTCTGATGTGATTGGTGACATTTCTTTGTAATATGAAATAAAACCCAAAATTGAGTTTAACAGAGGAAATGGCCCTTTATTATATGAATGGGCAGAGGAAAGAAGTGGTGGGACCGGGGGATCAATCGCAATCAGAGATTGGAGCGGAGGGGGGGGGGGGGGGGGGGAAATCTCAACACGGAGAAACTAACTTGTGATGCGATCGAATGAGGGTGATCGATCGAAGGGGATATGCGATCAGAGGATCGGGAGAGTGATGCGATCGGAGGATCAAGAGAACGATGCGATCGAAGTATTGAGAGAGCGATGCGATCGGAGTGATGCGATCAATCGCGTCGCAAACATTGCGATGGACCGATCGGGGAACACCAAATGAAAACTTGTGATTGCGATGATTTGCGATTGGAGGAGGGTGAGCGATTGGAGGGGATATGCGATCGGAGGATTGGGAGAGTGATGCGATCGGAGGATCGAGAGAGCGATGCGATCGGAGGATCGAGAGAGCGATGCGATCAGAGTGATGCGATCAATCGCATCGCAAACATTGCGATGGACCGATCGGGGAACACCACATGAAAACTTGCGATTGCGATGATCTATGATCGGAGGAGGGTGGGGAGTGTGATTAGCGCTCCACCGTCAGATTTAAACAACAGATCGATGGTGCAGAACATATCGTGGGACTTATTCGCATCGAAACTTTGATGCGGGTCTTTTTGATCAACCCATTAAAATATTTCAGCACGTGGTTTGGGCATTTTAGCATAATGAACATGGAGAATCTCTCTCCCATAGGGCACATACAATCCTCCCATCCTCCCTCCAATCATTCCCATAAAAATAATAAGCACATCATCAATGTATGGGATCAAAACTAAGTACATACAAACATAAATATGTAAAAATGGAGGTGGGTCATAGTCCCACATGTGGAACCAGTGGAGTAAATATCCTAAATGCATCATATAATGATATGGTAAGTGGTTTCCACACCACTTACTTGCTGCCCAAGTCTTCTAACAATGGCTAAAAATGTGAGAAATGTTTGGTGCCTTTGAAGTGCACCCAGAGTGATACATCACCTCCCTATATCCTCCAAGGGAGTGGCCATGTTCAGAAATGTTTACGGCCCAAATTTGGCCATGAATTTTATATGGAATAATGCTCCTCCTTGGTGCTATGGCCTACATATACATGGTAAAGGAATGCAAGTAATCATCAAATGAAACATTATGTACATAAGCATGTTCCTTACCAAAATTTCTGCTCATACAAATGGAGTGGTCCATAGATAGATCCCCTCTCATTCCAAAATAGGAAAGAGGTGTTTCTGATAAATCCTTCATTGAGTTATGTATCTCTCCCATATCCACATAGTTCATGCATCTCTGAAAATGCTGATATAGTTCCTCTTCAAAGCCTTCCCAAGTGTAGCTCTCCATGATAGTGTTGTAGGCTCTCATGGAATAAGTATGGCTGAAAATGAATTCTTCCTATGTTCTTTGTATCAAATTCTCCTTGATCTTGGAGGCTCTAGATAAGAAGATCCTACCATGATATTAAATGACCTCATCTTGGAATGAATATCCCTCCTCATGTAGCTGGTCATCAAGTATCATACATGTGCAAATATCCTTTGAATAATCCACCAACAGTTAGGATTTCCAATATGGATCTATCCTCCATAGTGATAGCACTGATGATCTATCACAAAGAAAATCTATCATATGGCTTCCCTTCACTTTGAAATCTCCCATGCCAAAGGCATATGTTGGAAGGCTGCTATCCTTCCCATGCTTCTCCTCCCACAACGCATAATCTGAAATGAGAGTGGGTAATGATGATTTTCGGAGAATGTCTCCCTCCTCCTTGAGTCTACCCAAGACTCTCAACGTTGTATCATGGACTTCTAATTCTCCCATTCCTCCTGGATCTATGAATGGTACATCATGATGTGAGACATGTCCCACCAAATCTAGATCAGGTGGCCTCCCAGGTGATTTTCCACAAGATAGTGATATCTCATGGGCCAATTTCATATGCATAATAGATGGGATTGTTAGGTCCTTGCTTCCACTACAAAAATCAGCCTGCCTCTTCTGTGCATCAACCTTTTGAAATAGATAGGTGTGTGTTCTCCTAATCATATGATGTTGTTCCTCCTCCCTATCTTCTTCTTTTTTCTTGAAGGTATCACAATCTATCAATGATGGCACATGCTACTCATGGACTATGCCTTGATCTTCACATGTGAGATTCTTTCGAATTTCTTGAAAGGGTACAAGAATTCCTCTCATTGGAGAAATTTCTCCATATTCCTCTCTATGAGGTACTAGATCTACTCCTAATGTGTCAGCGGTGTTACCTCTTACCTTCTCTTCCCCTTCATGATGAATGGAGGTTGCCTCATCATCATTAAGAGGCTCTTTGTTCAGTTCCTCTTTTAAAAAAGAGATCTTAATGTCTTCCTTTTGAGAAGAGAGCTCTTTTTGAAGTGGGGATCTTTCCTCTAGCAAGGTATTCTATACGTTTTTAACCCCCTCAATAGCATTCTAGAATGGAGTATGGTTTATAGATCCTTCCAACTCATGCAAAGGTTTTGTTTTTTTAGGCTTGGATGGCTCAACCAATAATGTTTCAGAACGTTTTGCATCAAATATTCTCACCAACCTCCTAGTGAACTTTGCATAAGTAGATATATTTACATGATTCAAGGAAGAAGTTTCATAAAATTACTAGGCATAAGCCTTACCTTCAAATGCAGCACTGCTACTCTAATGGCTTCATCTTCTGAAACTTGGTGTTGCTGCAAATAGGTGTTTAGCTCCTTCACCCAAGCCCTAGCTGTACATATAGGTGACCCATCAAAAGTAGATAGAAAGAATCTACCCAATTCATGCTGCTTTCACCTTTTTCTTCTATCATGGTTGCTAGGTCTTCTATTCTCCTTGATCTTGAAAAAATCTTGGAAGTTTAGATGATATTTTAACCTCTGTGATTGAGATTCATATTATTTAAGAGAGTCACCAAGAGTCCCCTCCTTTGGCACATATCCTTCCTCTATCTCTCTTGCATTGAACATAGGCATGGTATAGTGTTGTAGATCTGATTGTGTGGTTGAATTCTCACACCCATAATATGAAAATCTGGAGATTTCTATATGCACAAGCTCTTTTGGATAATTTCTACATCTCTCCATCCTCATTTCTATGATGTCTTTGTTAATTCCCTAAATATTTTGGAAAATAAGTCTTGATATCTCCTTCCTTTTCATTTCTTCTGATAAAGGGGTTTTACCCTTGTCTTCTTTATCATTTGTATAATCAAAATTCTGGTGTCTTCTTCTTTGATACATGTTCTCTCTATCAGTAAGAGGATCTCCTTCTTCAGATGACATATTGGCTTTCCAAGATGCACAAGTTGTGCCAAGATTATGCTATGATACCATTGTAATATTGGCAGGAATATAGTGGAAAATGCTGGAATAGAAGTGTATAACATCATGTAAAAACAAGAGGCCAATGAGTAGACCTTTCGTTCATTATCACAACAAAAAAATATGCATAAGAAATGGGCCATAAGATGTACAATAAGATAGAACAAGCCTCCAATGGATAAAACCCTCAAAATAGGTGCTACTACTACATATCAAAGAACTGGAAGACTGATACAATGCAGTTTTAAAAGAACTGCTATAGAAAATGAAGATACAAAATAACGTGGGCTGATATATGTGTAATATTCCCAAATTTTCACTTGATATTTGGAATATTAGAGTTCTTAATTTTCTTAATGAATTAAGTAAATAAATGGGTGGAGGGACCCATAATCCTCAAAATGAATAAATATCCACTTTTTATGTGTGAATGTGGATTAATTAAGCCTAGATCTACATAATGAGGTAGTGGAGCATTACTAATGTGAATGGATTTGGAGATCATGTCTCATTAATGAGATAGATCATGGAGGTTGAAGTAGTCAACTAAGATCATGGAAGGCATCTAATGAAAGATAATAGAGCATTCATGATGAAGTGATGGAGGAAGTAGTGCATTAATGCACATATGATGGAGAGTGTGATAAGAAAATTCACACATGATGGAGATCATGAAATGACAATGCAGTCAACATGGAGACCTATGTCCACATGTACAATGTAGTTGGAGGTGGGACAATGCACGAGAAGGCTCATGATATATATAAAGAAGATGAAGGAAACATAGAAGGCATGTTGAAGGTTATTGTTGATATATGATCTGTTTAGATCTGGAATTGTCATGTGACATTCCATGCCTTCTTTGGCTGTTTAGCTAAGATTGCAAGTGTTGTTTAGCACTGGGTGTTCCTCGTCAGGAATCCCACATATTTCATTGAGTAGCTGTTGAAATATTATTGTACTTCATTTTACATCAGGCATTGATGCCACATATCTTTTCCTACTTTCTGCAGAACATTCCTATTCAGAAGTTGCACTTTTCTCAAGATCAGTTTGAGAGGAGGAGGAGTTTGTCCTTCAATATTTCAGTTGAGGAACCAGTGAAGGATTCATCCTATCACCTTGAGCTTCAATATCAGCCTTCCAGTGCTTCAGATCTATATCAAGTATCAGCCCATCTATTATTCATCTCCCAACAGTAGCAATCCCTTCAGGAATTGCGTAGTCCAGTCTTGTAGATCCAAGGGAGAAGGGAAGTTGCTAACATTTCAGCTATTAATCCAGTGGAGGACCATTCCTTCACATTTTATGCATTATTTCGATCAGTCTTTAGCTTCATAGCCATATCTTGCAGCAAGCTAGAGAGCCTCCTTCATTTACAACGCAGTTTTCATGAGCAGTTGTGTAAGAGAAACTGCAACCTTCTTTGGAGGATTGAGGAGCTAGATCTAGAGCTTCCAACTTGTGGATCTAGAGAAGGGATCCACCCATCAAGTTTAGATCTGATCTTGTGACATATTTCAGCCATCTATTTATTAGATCTAGCTTCATTTCTGCATAACCTAGTAGCTAAAGGATCAAACTCTAGGAGGGTGATTTTCCAAAGTTGTAGATCTGGAAAATCCTTTTTGGGTTATCTTGGGTATCCATCATAGAGCCCAGATCTTGAATATTGGCATCATCAGAGCTCATAAGCTCCCTAGATTTGCATTTCTTTTTGCATCATTTTCATGTATATCAGTAGCAAAAGGGACAACACAACATTCCTTCTGTAAGCTCACCAGTTACGCAGTGCTAGTTGCAGCACCATTGTAAGGTGATTCTAGGCCATCTCTTAGGCTAGATCTACTCATATTTTGTACATTGTGTAACTGATTCATATCCATATAATAAAATGGCTCAGCTTCTCTGTATATTTTGATGTTTTCTTTAGATTTGTTTTTTACTTAGTTACAGTTCTTATATGTTTTTTCAATGTTACTGCATTCTGCCTTTTGGGATATTACAGGTTTTGTTGTAGCATCCACTTTTGCAGTTGCTTGATGACAAGCAACATTTTTCCGGGGAGGACTATAATATTCCCAAATTTTCACTTGATATTTGGAATATTAGAGTTCTTAATTTTCTTAATGAATTTATTAAATAAAAGGGCAGATGGATCCATAATCCTCAAAATGAATAAATATCCACTTTTTATGTGTGAATGTGGATTAATTAAGCCTAGATATACATAATGAGGTAGTGGAGCAACTACTAATGTGAATGAAATTGGAGATCATGTCTCATTAATGAGATAGATCATGGAGGTTGAAGCAATCAACTAAGATCATGGAGGGAATCTAATGAAAGATCATAGATATTTCATGATGAAGTGATGGAGGAAGTGGTGCATCAATGCACACATGATGGAGATCATGAAATGAAAGCACAATCAACATGGATACCTATGTCCACATTTACAACGTAGTTGGAGGTGGGACAAGGAATGAGAAGGCTCATAATCTATATAAATATTATGAAGGCAACATAGAAGGCATGTTGAAGGTTATTGTTGATGTATGATCTGTTTAGATTTGGAATTTTCATGTGATATTCCATGCTTTATTTGGCTTTTTAGCTAAGATTGCAAGTGTTGTTTAGCACTGGGTGTTCATGGTCGGGAATCCCACCTCTTTCATTGAGTAGCTCTTGAAAGAGTATTGTACTTCATTCTACATCAGGAATTGGTGCCACATATCTTTTCCTACTTTCTGGAGAACATCCCTATTCAGAAATTTCACCTTTCTGAAGATCAGTTTGAGAGGAGGAGGTTGTCCTTCAGTATTTCAGTTTAGGAACCGATGAAGGATTCATCATATCACCTTGAGCTTCAATATCAGCCTTCGAGTGCTTCATATCTATATGAGGCACCAGGCCATCTATTATTCATCTCCCAGTTGTAGCAATCCATTTAGGAACTATGCAGTCAAGTCTTGTAGATCCAAGGGATAAAGGAAGTTGATATAATTTCAGCTAGTAATCTAGTGGAGGACCATTCATACACATTTTATGCATTATTTCCATCAATATTGAGCTGCATAGCCATATTTTGCAGTAGGATAGAGAAGCTCCTTCATTTACAACACAATTTTCATGAGCATTTGTGTAGCAGCAGCTGCAACCTTCTTTGGAGGATTGAGGATCTAGATCTAGAGCTTGCAGATTGTGGATCTAGAGAAGGGATCTGCCCTTCAAGCTTAGATCTGATATTGTGACATATTTCAGCCATATATTTGTCAGATCTAGCTTCAGATCTCCATAACCCAACAGTTAAAGGATCAAAATCTAGGAGGGTGATTTTCCAAAGTTATAGATCTGGAAAATACTTTTTGGGTTATCTTGGGTATCGATCATAGAACCCATATCTTGAATCTTGGCATCATCAGAGATCATAAGCTCCCTAGATCTGCATTTCCTTTTGCAGAAATTTCATGTATATCAGTAGCAGATGGGATAGTGCAATATTTCTTTTGTAAGCTCACCAGTTACACAGTGCTATTTGCAGCACCATTGTAGGGTGATTATAGGCCATCTCTTAGGCTAGATCTAGTCATATTTTGTACATTATGTAACTGATTCATCTCCGTATAATAAAATGGCTCAGCTTCTCTATATATTTTGATGCTGTCTTTACATTTATTGTTTACTCAATTGCAGTTCTTATATTGTGTTTTAGTATTATTGCATTCTCCATTTTGGGATATTATAGTGGTATCAAAGCATGATATTTGGCTCAGCTTGTGGACACTTCATCTTTTGCATCAAAAGAAGAAGGAGATAGATGAGATCTGTTGGCCACCTATAAAATTTGTTCTATCAAAAGGTGGCCAAAACATTAT